>BJBW01001548.1:144009-187419 GCA_004320125.1 Scolopax mira | reverse complement strand
GGGGGGGGGGGGGGGGGGGGGGGGGGGGGGGGCAGTTTTGCTCATTAATTGGATAACAAACCCCACTTGATTATGAACTGGAACGTGAGCAATGCAAGTGAAAGGGCTGTGACAGTCCAAGCCATCCCGCTACCATCCTCCTAAACACTACAAATCTTTAAAAGTGCAAGGAGCTTCAACACCACAAACAGCAGCACAGATCCTGAAGAAGAAAAATAAGTAAGTGCAAAGATAATGGAAAATTACTTCATCCAAACAAAAAAAAAAAAGCAGTTTTCTTAGAAGAGACCTAGAAGGAAAAGCGCACAGTCTCTCAGTCAGGACATGAAGACAGAGGCTTTGAGACACCTTGAACATTTCAGTATTTTCAGGGGAGATTCTGAAAGGTTATTAAATACCACAGGTATGGAATAATAACAACAGATACAGCATTTGCTTTTGGAGCAAGTCAATGGGTACCACCACCAACTACAAGCACAGAGAGGAAACCTCACCGTGGTTGACCAAGAAATCCAGATGAAATACCACATCTCAGTGTTTCCTGCCGCCTTGTGCTCTTCCAACTGGGGACCAGGTGGGGCAGGTTTTCTAACCTCTTTCTAAGCATCAGTTTGGGGGCTCTTGACTCTTCCGTGCAGAGTCTCCTCTCCCTGAGCTTTGGCTAAGTCTTTCATTGATCCCAATCCACACTGGGGAACTCCCCATGGAAAAAGAAGACCTTGTCAAAACCCAACATTGGGCAGAAGCAACTGCTTCTCCCTCCTCCATGTCTGTTTGCGAGAAGCCAATTTATATTTGCTGATTTTTGCCATCTGCAGTAATTCGTGATATCCACTTCTAAGTATTTTCTTCATTTTTTTTTTGTACTTAAAATATCTAGCGTTAATTAAGAGGGAAGTCCAACATTAAGTGGTTTCAATCCTCATCTTTGCTGCCACCTGTAGGTAACTTGAATGGTACAAAGAAGGGAAGAAGCACATTGGAAGCTGGTCAGATGTTGGTCCTGTGCTCAGGACTCGTGCCCATGTTCTTCCCCCCTCGACTTCCACAGTAAATTTAGTCAGAAAAAGATAAAACATACAGCTACTTGGCTTTCTCATTGTACACCAAAGTAACCTTGCAACTGAGGAAATAAAATTAAAATGAAGCAGAGGATCTGTGCTGTTTTAACCGCATTGTACCCCATGGTATCCACTGCAATACCTGGAATTTTGACTATAAATGTGGGATATTCTGGGTATATACCTGGCAGCTGAAACTCAGTCTCTCTCAGTGAGCCATTCCATGTTGCAGCAAAACCATTACTGAAAAGAAAACTTTTCATAAGAAAACTAAGACAAAAGCAGGTATGCTCATCATATTTTCAAACCCATTATGATCAGTTTTGGAAATCTGAAATTAAACAAGCAAGGCCAGAAGTTGAAATATTTGATTTAATGACTGCACAATTTTAATACATAAAAATAGATACTTACTAATGAACAAGTTTATACAAACCAGATTTCTTCTGTACGGTACAAAACAATGATGGAGATAAAAAAAAAGTATTTGCTGGATTACAGGGCAGGACAAAAGAACAACAAAACATCATTGAGGAAAAGTTTTAAAATTATCAGAGGCTTATTTCATAAATACAGTGCAATGCTTTCATTTAACAAATACAAAATTTACTATTTATCAACATCAGGAAATATATAAAATGTCATCAAATGACAATCTTATTTAAAAACTGATGCAAATACAATAGCCTTTTAGAATTCTGAGGTAATATTATACAGTAAATCAAAAAAGCTTCAATAAATAAAACTAAACCCAAGGCAAAGTGCAATTCAGTGAAAATAAGAAGATAAAAGCTTTTAACAATAATAGATAAATAGTTATTAAAAGTGGGCTTAAGCCATAAAAAAATAATTTTGGCTATTTTGCCATGTTTTCAGATACACTGTATAGTTATTTATTCCTCAGCCAACCTTCTATGGACATGATTCTACAGAGAGGGGAAAGGAGGAGCTGTTTCTCCCTGGATTTCTTACCCACATTCAGCTTTTAGGAATTTAACATTGCTTGAACCAATCTAGTTCCTTCAGTGCAATGAATAGTCAAAATTTCATTTATTTCTTAATACCTGAAAATAAATTTTAATCTACAGGATTTCAAATCTCCATTTGTGAGAAACAGTGTAAAATGCACAGGTGTGAAGCACTGCTTCCAACGCTCTCTGCTAGCCCAATTTTGTTCCAGGCTGAAGTCAATGGAAATTTCATTATTGGTTTCAAGGAGGGCACAATGAATACAGTGACAAATATTTTAAAATATCCTACTGTGTCTCCGTTTCATAAAACAGTTTAATCACCAGTACCTTCTCTAGAAATAGAACGAAATAAAATTTGCACTTAGCTATCGAAGAAAATCCACAACAGCTTTGAAACTACAGATTACACAGATTAATTTGTTCATCGCCTGTAGATCTGCTGGTTATAGGTAAATAATACAGAGAAGGCAGACAAGAATAATAGAACATTTTACTCTTCCTGCAATTAAGTAATTCAGGATGGACACTACAAGACATTCAGGCATCCATGTCCCAGCAGGAGTCAATGGGGACACTGACAAATTGGATGCTGAAGTGTCTTGAACGATCTGGGCTTCATTCAACTGAAAGAAAAATCTATAGAACACACAGCAGCTATTCATATTTTTAAAAAATACTATACTGCATAAATTCTTTCCATTTAAGGTATAAAACCCCAACTTACATCTCCATTTTAGAACCAGTTTCCTTCCCAGCTCCTAATCCACTAACTCAGAGCAGGCACACCAAGAATTCTTGTCATGTAGTTTGTGCAGTGAAAACCACAAAACACACTGTCTTTAAATGCTGGCTTTTCAAGTTAATGAAAGTTTCAGCATTCTTCTGAAATGTTATTGTATTCACTTTTGTCACAACTTATTTAAGAATTTCCAACAAAGCTGCTGAAATAAATGATAGTGTGCTACAGGGTATTAGTTTGCCACATGTTGTGAATTTCATTTGTTCCTGAAACATTTCACCATAAGTGTAATTTTTTAAAAATATTTTTGGTTTTGTTTTGTTTACTATAACACTACAGTAGATCTAGTTAGCTAGCTGTCAAAGAATGGACTCAATTAATGCTTAATACCTGCAGTTTGAACTTGAATCCCCTCAAGCTGAAAAAAGTACCTTTTGACGCCCTTGTACAGTCAAGCCCATTGATCTGTAAAAGCTGAATATAGAACATCTAAAACCTCTTATTCATAAAAAATAAATTTTTAGCAGTAAATGGCACTATCAAAACCCTATTTGTTCACAGGCAGTTATTTACATGCTTCCTAGACAGCCTGTTTCGTTGAAAAAGAAAACCAGAATATTAAAACTGCTTACAGTTTATAAAGACTAAAATTCCTATTTGCTGTGTGAAAATATGGCTACATGCTCTACAATGTTACATTTCTTCTATTATTCATGTTAATTGAAGACATTCTACCACTGGGATTAGCTAATAAAGAAATATTCTGTATATCATCTCCCAGTGGGATACTTGTGATTACAAGTATTACAATTACTTGATAAAGTGAATTACAATTAATGATAAAGTGCTATTAAGAAAAAAGAGAAACAAACTATAACTTAGAAATTGTCTTAGTCAGGTTTCAGGGTTTTTTTGTATGAAGAAAGCTATTTTCTGTGACAAAGCAAGCAGTAAATGTATTGCCATTCAGGAATAAACACATTTATATTTAATTTAAAAACAAAATATCTAAGTTGGGTAAGACTGGCACATTATCAAGAGACATAACAAAAAGCTTAAAAGGCACAATCAGAAGAGAGTGAATGCTACATAAAAATGCTGTTCTTGAAGTATTTAATTTTATTCCAGGCCAAAACCCTCTGCATTTGAAATTCCAATGATCAACTTCTGCTTCAGTTCCTTCTTGTTCTTGTAAGGAGGGAGACAGAGCTGGTTGAAGCAGGTGTGGGCCACAGGTAACCTAAAGAGATCAAAGAAAAACCCCAAACAACCCCATTTAATAGCACGCAGTAGGGGCAGGACGCTGCCACGGCCTACGTGCTTTCAGTTAAACATTGCTTGGAGAGGAATCCCTCGGAAGGGAACGCTCCCCTGATGCTGCTGGTTCAGGTTCTGTAGCACCTCAGGTGAATTTCTTTCCCTGCAACGCCCCTCCTCTGCCCTTTCTTTTATTTTTTTTGTTAAGTTGGAAACATTTCCTTCTAGGTTTTGCAAGCTCCAAGGTATCACATGACTTCAAAATCAGTTTTTATCTAAATACAAGTATTTTTAAAATTTCGGAAAAATTACTTACCAATTAGTAGATGTTTCACTCTTTGAAATCTTGAAATTCAAGTCAGCCATTCCTCCCACAGGCACTCTATCGCTTCCTGTAGCAAAGTGGAGCAGCTTCTTCTGAAGGTCAAGAGAAAATCCAAGTACCACATCCCAAAAGTATCTATGTTCAGCACAGAGGGAGAAGAAAATGGTGTAAGATGTAACATCATGACAAAACAGTATGAGGATGATAATACAACTGCAAGTACTACATGATAAATGTCATTTACTGGTGTTTAATTAATGTAATATATAGGACCTCAGCAGTATTCCAATATGCAAGGTTAAACAAATTCCTAAGGACTCAAAGTCCTGTTAAATGACGCCCAAACCCACTTTTCAATAAAAAAATAATTGCTCTACTCACTAATGTAAATGTCCTTAGTATCAAATAGAATTGGAAGAGAAAAAACATTTTTAGAAGATTGGATAATAAAGACTCAGATTTTGCTAGGCAGGAATTGAAGGTACTCCTTTAAACTATTTCAATCTGATCATAACCTTTTAGAAGTATTCAGCACCTCATTATGCCATTAAGGATCTAATTCTTCCTACTTACAGTAATTTAATAGTGTCTTTGCCTTATTTGGAAATCACTTTTTAAAATATCAATCATTCTCAGATTATCCTTGAAGAGATTATTCCCAGCAGCCTGCCATTTTATGAAGTTTTTAAACTCAGTTATTTGAATGAAAACAAAACAAAAAAAAAGCAGCCTACCGAATAGTCAGGTCAGTTTTTTGGTAGCCCTCGTACTGGGTACTTCTCTGTAACGCAGACATGTCCAGCTCCGGGCTGCCACACACCAGGATTTCAACCTCCTCTGGACGAAGCAGCTGCCAAGAATTAAGGATAAAAGATTTAATTTTTTTAAGGAGAAGAAATTATGCTACTAGAGTTAAATTAAGTTTTCCTTTTGGCATTATAGAAAAGTTAACAGAATATAATTTAGTGTAAATCTAGAACTTAGTTACATACGGTTTTAAAGAAAAATGAATTCCTTAGTACTTTTGAATCACAGAAATCATCTAGGTTGGAAGGGCCCTTAAAGATCATCTAGTCCAACCATCAACCCAACTCTAACTCAAATAAAGAAATAAATAGGAAATATAAAATAGGAAATAAAAATTACTAAACCATATTCATGAGGACCATTTTTTTTTTTTTAGCACCTCCAGGGCTGGTGCCTCAACCCTGGGCAGCCCTTCCAAGGCTTGATAACCCTTTCAGTGAACATCCAATCTAAACCTCCCCTGGTGCAACTTGAAAGAAGTTCAAGAACAACTTTAAACTTTTTGAACTTTTAAGAATCTCTTACTACTATACATAGTAAAAAGCAAAGTACTATATAACATCATACTCTAGTGTATTTCTTTTGTTCTTCCTTTCTTTTCTGCCCTTACATTTATTACACTGACTTGCTTGTCATCTGATTAGATCACAAACAGATCAGGAAAAAGATCAAGTTTGTCTGTATGGACTTTTGAGGTAGGGACCTGGTCCCAGTTTTGGTTACAATTTAATTTACAGGGTAGAGTCCCGGTGTAGGCTAATGAGCAGCAGCCACCGACAGACCCTGCCTCTCCCAGACCAAGTCAACTCGGGGGGCTTTGTCTGTTTTCAGAGAATGCCACAGGTAACAGTCCATTACCTGCTTATTTTCTTCTTATATTGCATTAATCAACTCCATTAATCAACCAAGACTATTCACAAAATCCTAAAAGATCACCCATCTTAATTTGTTTAATTTAGATAAATCACTGTCACGTGTCTGCAAGAGAAGAGTCCCGTTTCATTTCAGTCTTACCAGTAACGCATACGAGGCACAGACGCTGTGAAACCCGTAATAGAAAGCTGCAAATTGTTTGTAGATTGATTTGTTGAGAAGAAAATCAACGTAGAGCTGCACATATTCTGATAAAGGAACACATTTTATTTTGTTACATCATCATAACTTCAAATAATCTCTCAAATTATACTGAATTAAAGGAAATCGATGGGTTTCATTTTAGATGCTATTAAATTGGTAGGTGCACCAGAGAGGACTATGGTCATTTCATTTTCACGCTTTGTTAATGAAAACCTTAGCTTATAAGAATGAAAAAAGGACAAACTTAAATCTGCCAAATGTATGTAGTTAATATGTTCTGAAGTACCTTTCCTATTCTGATTTGTGACTGGAATTTTATCTCCATTTGGCTTTAAGTTGTAAGATTTTATAACACCAAATTCTTCCTGAAAAACCTGGAGAAGAGGAGAAGTCAAAGTCAGTACTGGAAAATAAATTCATATACTCAAACTATAAAACTTGGATTTATTATTTCTTGTAATTCCTCTGTGTCTCTAGCACACACTGTAATTCTAAGGGGTTTTTAAAAGTTAAATATTATAATTTTCAACAGATTGCTCAAGAAATTGGTATTTAAAGTAGAAAAACCAACCCTGTTACACAGTGGTGTATCAAACTGACCTGCAGGCTCCACAGCTACAGAGTTTTTTCATACAAATGAACGATTTAGGAGCATCAAATATAATTAAGATGGTATTTGTTCCCCTACAGCTCACCTAGGAACTCAGAAGTACCTGCTTCACAAAAAATTCTCACAAGGTCTGACATTAGATAATTCAAAGCTGAGGAAGAAAAGGTCATTACTTGTCCCCCCACCCACCCATAGAGCAGTGTGAAGTCTTACTAACTAGCATGTGTGCTGTGAAACAATGACTCAACAAAAAGGGCTTTCTTGATGGAAGCAGCAGTTGGATGTGCAGGTCAGGCTGCAGTTCCAGGAAGAGTTCCTGGACAAAGCCTGTAAATTAACCGGTGTTCGGAGCGAGCAAAGGGCTGGGAACACCCTGGCAGCTGGAGTCTCAGAGCAAGCTCTGATTCCCAGCAATCAGCAATCCACTGCAGAAACACTGGTTCAAATAAAAAATAAAAATCACCAAACGAGTTCGAGAATCACTTATAACTGTATATTTTATGACCTGGAAGGTTGAGTAAAAATCTTCTTCAACGTTGCCTTCATAGCAGAGAAGTTCACTCAGCCCATGGGCCAGTTCCTACAATAAGAGTAAAAACTTGGTAGTGAATTTACAAAACTAAGCGTGGTGCTTCCAAGGATGTGCCAGAATCATTCCTATACAGAAAGTATCTCGCAAAAAGTTGCATATTCAGAATGTACACAGAAATTAAAATTCAATGCTTAATTAATGTGTCTGTATACATATTTATTTTTTTTTATTTCAGCATAAACTACTACATTTTTCCTTTTACTACTGAAAGTGTCTAGAATACTCGTATTGGATTTTGGTATTCTACCTTCAGGTAATCACCAAAAATTCTGCTGTGCTAGAAAACAGGAAATTTGTTTTCAAGAGAAGAAAAGGAGACTTTACCAGCCTGTGCTGAAAAAGTCCGTTTTCAAACAGTTTATAATTAATAAATGTAATACTTACAGGCATAATCTGAAACAGGTCATCTAACGTGACATCGCAAATGCCGACGAGCGCATTGTGATCACAGGGGACGATGGGAGGACTCAGCAATTTCTTGTAACAGCACGGGGGGAAGCGAATGTCCAGCGTGATGCTGTTATATACAGCCAGGCCCATAAGCTGGACATGCAAACGTTAAGGGCAAACCCCACACGTTATTATTATAGTTAATATTTTAAGTAACTCGGAAAAAATATTTTAAGATTTTATCCAGCACACTCTAATAGATGCTAAACAAATAGAAAAAAATGAATTTGTTTAATTTTTTTGGACTGACAGTTTTAAATGCAGTTTTGTAATACAACTCAATAGTAGTTAAAATGGCTAAATGATGCACATTGACAGAACACTTGAGGATCTTCATCATAATGCTCTATATAAACATTTCTGGAATCATTTGTTCCAAAGTATTATTATGAAAAAAAGTTTTTTAAGAGAACTGTAGAAATATATCTTTTAATCCAAAGAGTCTAGAAACCTGTATAGGAATTTTTCTTTTAAATAAATCTAAAAGCATGAAGTCAAATCTGCACTGGCACTACTGCTTAGTTAGCACATAAGTGTGTCTTGTGAAACAAATTTGAAATTATTCTGTAAATTAGGAGAATCCAGTTCATGATTCAGCTTCTCACTAGAACAGAATAGTTCAGTTGGAAGAAGCCTACAAGAATCACCTGGTCCAACTGCAATTCACAAAATGGGAACAGCATCATCTCGTCTTAGTGGAATTATAAGTATTTATTATCATTAATAATTTGCCTGAGGACCTCATAAATGAGCACAACAGAAAACCTAGGAAATAAACACACTCAAAATAACACATGGCGTCTATTCAGTTAAAAAAAGTGCCACATACTGATTAGCACAGACTTACATGAAATATTAATGTGTGCAGGCTCATTGAATGATACTCAGGGGTATAAGTACATAAAAAAATTACAACTTGTACACAGAGTTGCATGTTTAATCTTCATTCTAGTATTCACTGACTGGAAAATGTATCATATAGCCACATACCACCACATTCTTCCTATTTTCAGTTCACTTGCTTGAAGGACACTTTTTAGACGTGGAGCAGACCTGCACATACAACGTCTGAGCTTTAATCAGCACCTCCTTTCACTCCTGTACCAACCCAAGGGATGGCCATGAAAGGATACGGCTCCAACCAACCGGAATTCTGAATAGTTATCGCACTTAAAGCTGCTGAACCAGTGGCAGTGGGAGTCCTTGTGGTAGGTGAACATGCCTGCGGGACAGCCAGAGACGTGTTGGCAGCACGAGACCAGAAAATGCAGCAGGAGAAGGAAGAGGCAAAGGTGGCAGGTGACAAACAAGCACATTCGGCCCTATCTCCGCTTGACTATTTGCTAAACTGTCTGCTTCAGAGGCTGCTACACCTCTCTTCCTATTTTGGAACAGTAATCTCATATTCCAATTATGACCAAACAACATATTAAGCTAAATAGAAGAATCTAATTCTGAAATCCAAAGACACAAACGCAAACACAGGCGTGCGTGAATTCTAGGAGCTTCCAAGGGCAGACAAGAGTCAGCGTTTCAATGGCTTGCAGAGCTTGTGCTTATTCTTCTGAGCTTGTCAGTAGGTCTAACAATTCACTAGCACTTCTAGAAAACTCTCAGGAGTTTTCTCCTCAGAAAAGAAATGGAAACACCCCTTTCAAAGGCCTGATTCCACTTCAGTTATAACATATTTAAGTTATCCTTGCCTTACCCCACAAAACAGACAATGCCCTTCTCCCATCTGCCTAGAGGTAAATCAAAATCTGCCTTTGCATAAGGATTATCAATTAGTAATGCTCTGCCTAATACTGGATTAATGAAGAATTCACACGCAACGCTGTTTTGATAATTTAAAGTGAACAAGTTTTCACATTGTACTTCAGAATGTTTATGAGGACTCACCATAATCTGGGTGAAAAATCTGGCGAATCAGAAGAAGAAACCACTCTTTTGTCAGGCCACCCATATCGAGACCAGCTTCCCCTACAAATGTGACTTTCAACTTCTTTTTCAGATCCGCCCTCTTCCTTGATAGCTGTTGCAAAACAGGTAGGGAAGAAGAAAAAGAAGATTGGCCATGATGTCCCCATCTCTAGCCACAGAGGAGACAGTTTTGTCTCAACCGCTTTTGCTTGATTTAAACTAGTAATTTGTGTCATCATCTACTAATAGGCCAAGACTGTATTGAAACAGTGATTGAATGGCAGAAGTGAGATGGTCACAGCTGCCTGACATCAAGCCCCTTGCACATGGTGCCTCTCTCCAGGCTGCAGAAGAATTAGGTGGTTTGCAATCAGACATTTAATGAGCCTTGACATACAGCAAATTCAGTCTGTCTGCAATAATTTGGGCCTATGTAAGTTTTTACCTACACAGAAGATATTCTGCCAGGAATAAATGATAGATTAAAAAAGCCACCAGATATCCTTTGGAGATATTTAGACATCAGGAGATAGCTAAGAGTGTCAGTATTTGGACACTGTTCTGTTCAGCACAAGATACCAGCCACCAAGTACATGCTGTTTCATAAAACTGGTTTTTAGACAATGGTAACAAGCTCTTTTTCTTCCTTTGTCATCATCCAGGTATGTGAAAGACCTGCAAAGAATTAAGACCATAGCCTTTCACAATTAGCAGTGATCTTTTGGATCAAGTCTATATACAATTTTTCTTTAAATCATTAATTACTGGCCCGCTCCAGAGTGCGTCTAAACCACTCAGGGGAGTGCACGTGAAAATGATTTCTATGTCGTTGGTTGCTCAAGTAAATTCCTGTTGCACAAGTTTCATAACTATAGGTATTTGTATTACTTCACACAAACTTTATTAGCTGCAGTGATTCTCCTTTGCAAACTTTTCTTTAAATCTGAAATACAAATAATACATCTTTCCCCTACCTTCCATTCCCCACACCTTGAGACTACAGATAACAGAACACATTCTTACTCATTCTTGAGAGGAGTAGAAGAAAACAAGAAATAAATAGAATATTTTGGCTATCAGAGGTCTGGAAGTTGCCTTGACTACTTCAGTGTGGTAAAAACCCCAAGCCTGACAGCGCCCAAGAGAAAGCAGAATCGCCACTTCAGAGAGAAGGCCATGATAGACAAGCTTTAATCTGACAAAAAAGAAGTTTAAACTTATGTTTTCTGAACACGAGCAGAGTTATTTGGGCTGTTTTTCACCACTTCAAATTATTTTTCAGTACCATCAGGCTGTTTTTTCACATGAGAAAGAGTAGGGAACTAGATGTCGTTAAATAATGTTAATTGACAAGGATCAGTGGATACCAACGAATTGCCTACTTTAATGGATATACCCGTTTCATTTCTGAAAAAGGAAAAAAAATATATTCAAGAATGTGAAAAATGAGTTAAATCAAGACAAGAACTTAAGGATAGCCTAGAATAATTCTTATAAGGTAGAGAAATTATTGAAAGAAAAAGAATAGAAATATTCCAAGAATTAGAACAGAACAAACTCATCAGCGATTAGTCACATACTATTCATGCTCCTACTGTGGAGCCAAGTCCCTCATAACCTGGTAATTACACACTGTCTTCTTCAGACTAAAAGCACAGACACAAATACATGCCATGGGACACGTGAACATGTGTTTCTTATGGGCTTACTTATGGAGCACTACGAAGGTGAAAAATAAAGTTCAGAAGGTCTGCCCTAAACCACTCTGCAGCACTGACACTGTGACAGAAATGCAGTTGGTTTTATTTAGTAATACACAGGTACATCCCCAATCTCTTGGTACAGAAAGTTCTAACCATGACTTATCAACTCAAATCTAAGTGCAGTAGCTATTCACAGCAACACACCAATTTAATTAAATTTTTTGTTACCTCATCAAGTGAGTCACTAACAAGGTGCGTCCTCCTCACTTTCACATTCAGGAACAACATATTCATGTCAGGTTTCTGTCTGCGAGAGACTTTATCCACAAGGCTTTGCTATGTGAATGAAAAACAATCATCATACATGCAGTATCCTCATTTAAAAACCCAAAGTACTGCGCTTGTTAAATGTAAAAGTCCTTAGTATCTTGCGTTAATGACACTACCCTAATACATTGGCTGCTTCAGTAGCTTCTCAAAGACTGAGAGCAATTTATTTTGACTGCAGATGGCATTTATACCAGATTCGAACTAAGTTACCAGGAAAGCAGTACCACCAAGCACCCGAAGACAGAGGCAGAGAAAGCTCCTCTTGCACCAGAGGAGGCCGCCCAGCAGCAGGGGGATTCATGAACATGCATCTTCACAGATTAAAACAGGAAGCAGTCCAAAATTCTCACAGAATTTTTCTTCCTGAAATTATCTTGTTAATTTAACATGCTAGCACATTATGCTGGTTTCTCAACAGAAAAAAAATAGATTACTGTAACTCTTTCTCCCCAACACTGGTACTTTTAAGCATCCTGAAACTAAGCACATTAAAATAAAAAAGTGTTGAGAGAATCCAGCATGCTCATTTGTAGACCAGTAATAGTAAAATGGCTCAAGTTCTTTTTCAGGGTCGTCAGAACCACTAGAAGCTGTGATGAAAGGCTGGATGCAGTATCAGTCTAACAAAAACTTGCAAAACACCAATGGATGAGACACAGACATTTATCACTGACTTACCCGTGCAATACTTATCATCTGCTGCTCTGAGTCCCTTTGAATAATAACTTTTTTTGCCGCTATAGAAATAATAAATGGGTATTGACAGAAAGAAAACCTAAAAAGAGGAAAGATAAAAAACATATCCCTTTTAGCATCTAGCATATTATCTTCTTTATTAAGAATACAGGAGTGAATCTTTGCGTTATCATCCAGTAACTAATTTCCCTCCACTGACAGCAATTTGCTAATAGCTGCTGGATTTTGTAGTGTATACACAGACACTCAATTCAGCAGAATAAGCTGCTATTTTCAAACACTACTAAAAATTGTAATTAGTAATAAAACTTATCCTCAATAAAGCTCTTTTTCTTTTTTCATTATGAATAGACCTAATAAACAGTCATCTGCTTTAAATACTAAGTTTTAATTGCTACACTGAATTAGAAAAAACAAGAGTATCTTATTAAATACAAGAAAGACAGCGCTGTCAGTGCAGCAGTCTCACAGCCACAAGTAGCAACATTTCAGATTTGGCTTATTTGCTGCAGAATTGATTTTTAAAGGCACTGAGTTTCCACAGGTCCCAGGATTACAAGTGCTTAGGACTTCTAAAATACTACAGCCATATTCCACTGCAATCAAATACAATTTTGAGAAGTTTCAGAAACCATCAAGATTTTTTTTTTGTTGTTACTGGTTACTTTAGTAATTTCTTGGTTGATTTAGCTTATGCATCACCTAGCAGAAGTTTAAATTGAAATCCACAGAACTCTGGAGTCTACATGTGCATCTCCAACCCACACCCTGAATCATGCCTCTGAGAAGCTCTGGTTTCTAACAGCTTTTAAGAAAAAGAGGAAAATGAGGAAAAAAACAGTCTCTTGGTCTTCTGGAAATTCTAAGGGTACATATACCATATATACACACACTATAGATACATTATGTTTAAGATAGATAGCATATGGCACTTTAAAACGCTACTGAAAAAGAAACACCCAGTTACTCCCCTTACCTGTGAGAATTTCCATAACATTGCCAGTTATGATATTCTTCCATAAGATCAATATGATCAAGTGTAGAGTTATAGAAATCCGTGTATGAAATAACAGGAGGACTGACCAGACTATTCGCAGCATCTACAAAGGAAACACCAAAGTCTTGTAAAACACTGCTCTGATTTGGCAGGTCTGTTTTCTAGGCATCCCGAGCACCAGTGACTTCAGACACTTTAAGCCAAATCAGCTATGGGTCATGTCGTCTCAGCCACAGAACTACAACATAATACAGATTAATTGCTGTAGAAAAGAGTAAATCCCCAGTTCAGCCCATTTACAACAAGAAAACCTCTGTTTGACTCCAGCCCCTTTAATGACACACTAGGTAAGGCTTCATGGATAAAGAATGCCATGTTCTGCTGAAATCAATAAAAAAGCAGTTTGATAGAGGGATTTCTTAAATGCCTTCATTTACCTTCAGACATAGCTATGGATATAACATCTAGATGCTTCCCAGTTAACCATTACCTGTTTGTTACCTGCTTGCAAAAGGCACAGGACACAGTATGCAAAGATATGCCTATTCCCTTCGGTAATTCATACACCATCTAGACTCACCAGCACAGAAATTAAGTACTTGACCAAAGAAAACCAATTCACATTTCTGCTGCCTATCTCATCCTGTAACATCCACATAACGTCAATCAAACAGCTAATAAGTTTTCTCTATTTGCACTTGAACACAATCCAACTATGTTTCATCTGCCAGACAGGAAGCAGAGCATTTTGAATTAGTAAATATCCCTTTTCCCAGAAGGGAAGAATCAGCCACTGTGCCTCAGGTGAGCAGGCAGCACATCTTGGGGTTGGATGCACCGAGATGTGTCTGGGCAGGTGGGACCCTGCAGGAGGGTGTTCAGTAAAAGCTTTGAAGTTAACAAAATGAAAAACATCCTCCTGAATTTTCGCTTGGTGGTTTCATTTTCTCCTAAGAAAGGAGAAAGGGATTTACCCCTCAAGGAAAGGGGACTTACCTTGAACTTCCCATTTCCACCGTAACTGCTGTGATGACTAAGCTGGTGGGGAGGGGAGGGTTTGCACTTGCAATGGCCAGACTTGCTGTGCTCGGGGTTGAGCTGGACAGAGATTTATGCATATGCATTGTCTGTCTTCTCTCAGAAGCTAAATATTTTTGTGGGGTTACACTAGTTACAGAGGAAATTCTGGCAATTACATATTTAAACCAGTTTCTTACATAAGTCCAAGGGAAAGCTTAACCATTGGTTAATTCTGTGGGTTTTTGTTTGGATGCTCTTCAGTTGTTGCCATAAGAAAAGGATGCACAACGTTTATTCTCTACTGGAAAAGAGGTAGAAGACTTGCCAATAGAAGATTTTTTTTCTTACTTCCTTTTTTCTTACTACTTTTTTTTTCTTGCATTTTATTGTAGCTGGTACTGTGTCACCAGCACTGTCACTCTCCCCCAGAAGAGGAGAGGTATGAACTATCCCCCATATGCATATATATATACACAAGTGTACATAAACATACATACACATTTCAAGAAAAATACCTACTAAATAAAGCCAGGACTTTGGCTGCTGATGGAATCCACCAGGCACATTTCACCATAGGTGGAAACTCTTCAGGTTTTGCAGGGAAGAGGCGTAAGGAAATGAATTGCAGTAACCTGTCCACCAGCTGCTTGAACCTCCTCTGCGAAATCCTAACACAAACAGCCCACAGTCACTCATGTAAGCACTGACCACGCTAGAATTGATATTATTCAGTATTATTTAAAAAGAAAACAAGCAAGCAAACAAACATGCTTTTGTCCTATACATATAGCATGCTTTTAAATACTGCATCCAGCAATGCTCCTCAGAGCACCCCAACTATGCTTTTTAATGTCTGTGATTTAAAAAAATAATGCAATAGAATCATTACTTGTTCTTGACTTTTGGTAATCTAGAGAACAAAATAAAGAGAACAAAATCCTTAGCTGCTTCCCTCTATTGTCTGAATACTGAGGAGTTCGAGGTTTTTATTTTGAGATACTTGGTCTATTGAATATAGAGTGGAAAGTACTTCATACACTTGTGACAAGTGCACATTTTAAATCCTGTGCTGCACCTCTTCTGAAATATCACAACAATACACATATAGCGCAGATATATTAAAGCATCCTTTTCTAAGTAGGAGCTCCCCTATTTTAATGGATTAGATTTTTAATGCAAGTTTTAATATTAAAAACGCCAATAGACTGATTGCATCCAAGGGGGTAAACCCGACTTGTAAACACCAGTTCAAATGAAATCGTGTATTACCACAGTTTTAAGCAAACTGTGACATGTCACAAGGTGGTGCGAGGGAAACAATTCCCATCCTTGCAGAGAAGAAAATCCTTTATGAGCAGATTCCCCAGGAGGGGAGGGAGTTGTGAATGTGGCCACTCAAAATGTCCACCCCAGAGCGAGCTCTTTGCTCAGCTGTTCCAAGGTGGGCACCGTGACACCAGCCTCCAGCCCCTCTCCGGGCAGTCCCCCCCTCGGCTTCGTTAGAGTTATTTCAATTAACTACACCTCTAGAGCCCTAACCACACGCTCTCACTCCCCCACTCCACTACACTGCAAAGCAGGGACTTCACCTCATCTGCAGTTTTCATCCAATACAGTACAGTGTCTTTTGCAAATTACGCAAGATAAAACTTGATTTAAACAAAGATCATAAAGATGTTTGTATTAATAATAATCCCACTTAAACATGTATCTAAAATTTCACTTATATGTTATTTTGCATGTGTTATGGAACAATGAACTTAGAGAAGTTATTTTGCAATTCAGGCTCTTTTGCATAAAGATATTAATTTTTATACATTATATACAGTTTGCATCTATAAATCAGTATCGCTTAGTGGACCATGTCCAAATGTACTTTGGAAACAACAAAACAACTTATTTAGCTAATTAAATTAACTTCCATATAATTTATAAAACAGTCAACATCAATGGAAACACAATAACAATTGTAATCCTTTAATTTTCATTTTTAATTTTATTGTTTTTTAATTTGTTTTTTTACTTTTTGGACCAGTGCACTAGGAAATGATGGTCAGCTTCTGTTAAGGCTGCTATCTGTCTTAGCAAGTGAGCATAGATGACATAAGTAGAAGTGTTACTAAATTGAGGATTCTGAAAAAGATTAAAAAAAATGTGTTAGGTTAATAAACTGCAAAAAAAAGGGAAAAAAGTTGTTAGGATTATTTTCTCATGTTTGTTGTTGCCAGTACAATTACGCAAGAAAAGAATTCACAAAACTGCTGTGACAGTGATAAAACTATGAAAAAAATGATTTGCAATTTCTAGTCGAATAAAAAAATACAAACTTCTATATTGTAAAAGTATGATTTTTTTTTTTCCCCCAAAAGGAAGCCCATGAGTAACAAAAGCAGTACTCACTGTATTTGTCTGGATTCTTATTTCCTGTGTAGCACATAAGTTACATAAATCAAAGTGCTGTAGTTTCTATCTATCTCAGTAACAAGGATTCTCACAGCTCCTGTCATCCCCTACATCAATCCAAACTGATTTTCCCTCTTTCCCACGAGCTCACGTTCCCACTTTTCAGCAGGGCATACTCCTCATACCTCAGAGAGAGTGTACTGCCCCAGAGAAGAAAACTAGTGTCTCAGAAAATTAAGTTGCCATCTGATCATCTCCAATAACAGCCTCTCCTTGGGTGGAGAGATATTATGAACACTGGCAAAATTTACAGGGGAAATTTGCTATAAATGTAAATCCCCTCTAGTAGCAAAGGCCACAGGTTACCACAGAGACAAACCAATGTAAGCCAGTCTGCTGGACAAAATGCAACACTGGAGAAAGTTACAGCAAGATAAAGTTCATATACTGAAACTTTCTGGGAAGATGAGTGTTACAGCATACCAGTAAAGCAAACCTGGGAATAAGGAAGAAATAAGAAGAAATAACTTGCTAAAACATTTGTTCTTTCAACTTGCAAAGAGACAGGAAGCAATTACACGTCTGCAAGTTCCTAGTTCTGATCTACACAACCTGCCCCATCAGCTCTCTCCCGATAAGCTCCCATTCCCACCATGCACAGCCTACGCGTCTTCCACACTCTAATACTCTCTTAGAACAGGAAAATAAATGGGAAGTATCTCAGCTATACAAAGGATCTTGTTTGCATAGTATACTGGTTTATAGATTATAAATAAAGCAGACATATACTTAAGCAAAGATACTGTATTTCCCTTACCTGTAAAAGTATACAGTACGCTCTAAGATCATCTTTTGTCCGTGGCCTTTGAACGAATGAAATAGAAGCAGAACCACAATATACATCACATACATTAAGAGCTGTGAAATCACGCTCCCTATGATTTGATTTTGCTTTGCCACTGCATGTAGAATATCATATTATCATATTTAAGGATCTCCACCATTCTCAGAAACTGCAAAGGACAGTTAAAGATTCTGACAACTCTCTAAAGGCAGGGGCCTATTTCAGCATCTCTCTTTTGCGTCACAACAGGAGAGAGAAGGGGGAAAAAGGGCTGTGTGACAGGGGAGTCACAACAAGGCGCTGTCTCTGGCTGTAGCCTTTTGTGGATCAGACCCTGCACTCTCACTTCTGTTGCTTCTCACTGGACCATTGTCACCTCCGGACCTCCTGTCTTTGGGTACCCCCTCCTGCTCCTTCCACCAGCAGTACCATGAAATAAACTTCAGCTCAAGGAATTATCTGGGTTAAAGCATCCCAATTGTTGCTGGGGGGTGGGCAGGAAGAATATGTCTTACTCTGGATAAATTCCTTAATTCATCTCACAGTTCAGATGCCCAAGATTGCCCTGGCAACGAGCAGCTGACATTTAGGGGTGGGGGGAAATGTATTTCTGGGGCTGGTTCTGCCCCTCAGGGTTCAACGTTTGAGTTCAGGGTGTATTTCAGCAGGTTTGTCTGCCAAAATGAGACAAGTTCCTACAAGTTAAAGAAACTGTACAGAACAGAACATTTTCTTTCTTTGGCTAAAACAAAGGCAAAATATGTATCAGCTGAAAGTGCTGGCACTGCGCTAATGCAAACTGTTGTTATAATTACCCTTTCCATTCTTGTAGCAGACCATTAATTACTCCTTTTAGGACTGACTTCTGAACATCTTGAGGCTGCGGAAAATAGGAGAGGAAAAGAATCATTCCTGATGTAACGATACAGAGTCTCTACAAGAAATTGTACGAACAAGTGGGTTTGTTTTGCTCGTGCTTCAAGCCAGGTAAGAAGGGGCTGTGCCAAGATGCTGAGCTGCTCAGCACCCTTCCTGGCAGCCCATCAGCTGAGCCTGGAGCAGTGCCACCAGCGGCTTTCAACACTTCAGACAACTTAAAAACTGTGAAGAGACTTGCTGAATTACTCCCACCCTTTTCATACCAGGCACGGTACCGACTGCCTGCTGCCCCCATCCTCGCATCTTCCTTATTTCCCCCCCCCGCCCCCAGTGTCCCCTCGCTGCCACCTCACACCTTGAGAGTGCTTTTTGAGATCTATCACAGCGGAAACCACGCAGCCCCAGAAGGAAAAATTTCCTCCTCTTTTACTACAGCAGTTTTCACGATTCTCTGGCAATTCTCGTGGGAGCGTTTTAAGTATGTTTTGAGAGATTCTTCAGAAAGCCTGCCTATCTGAGAAAAAAGCTTTGGTATAAACTGCTTCTTAGCATATTTCACTACTGAAATAGCGTTACAGTGTTATAAAACATGAATTCTTTTCTTCTACTTACAGTATTTAATAAGGCATCATAGACAACGTTCACAAATTTGGCATTGATTCCAGAGTCCTCAACAGTATTAAATGGAGAATTGGTGTCTTTCTGTAAGTTAGATAATACACAAAGAATTTTGTTTCTCAAAAGTTTTCAATATTGTAGTTGTCTTTGAAAAATAAAAGTTTAACAGCAAGTTTAAACAAAATACATTCAGATGTAACTATTTTCATCATTGAAACATAAGAATCTAAGTTACCTTTATTAATAAGGGAAAGATGAAGCCAAACAACAGTAATCCTACACACTGGCAATAATCGTGCAACTCCATTACCTTGCCATTCTATTTTAAAAGTGTAAGAGTTTCAAATAGCAAAATACAAGGAATTTTCATCTTTCATCTTTGTTGTTGCTCCATCATCAGACAAAAGCAGCAAAACATAAGCATTCAAGGTCTGTTAAGTAACCCAAAGTGACAGATTATTTCCTCCAGGCTCAGGCCCCATTGTCCACATTAAACCCCACAAGCCCGTTTTGCCCTGCAATAAACAGGCAATATTCATTTAGTATGGATTCAGGAAGTTTTCAGACACAAATAGGATATATTCCAAGGAAAAGCAGGTATACCATCACTACACAAGAACTACTATACTGCTTAAGCCCATATCCCACATTTTTTTAGGGACAGGGAGTTTCTGTTTCCAGAGTTGCTCTGTATTGCTGCATTAATATTAGCAAGCCTTTAACCGATTTTTTTTTTTTGCTGAACACTTTGAAGACGAAGCACTGTAAGTACTAAACAGTATTATAAATTATTTTCTACCTTAAATGCAGCATTTATCTCCAGGAAAGAATCAAATGTTGTAGAATAAAAATCATGTACAGCTCTCCAGTCTCCTGATGACTTTGCCTTTTCCACATCATCCCTGGAAAGAATATATTAGAATATTGGTAATATAAGGGTTCCATCTTCCCAGCCACTTAGCCCCGAGACTGCACTGCAACGCCAAGCTTCCCTCACTAAGCACTCGTAGAAGACAGACAAGTATAATATCAGTATCTTAATAACACCTGCCTTGTCATTTTAGGATCAGGGTATTACAGGAGAACAAAAGCACAGCTTGTGTTTGATACACCTGAGCAATGTCTCTTAGTCAAACTCTTCACTCCTGGTGTCACAGTTCAGTATGTTAAGACAAATAATTAGCAGAGCAGATTCCACTGAAGACACACTGACATGATCACATTTCTGAGACTAATTTAAGAATGTAGGCTCCTAAACTAGTCAAATGCATTATCATTTGTACATAATTTTATTTATCTTCAAATTTTTCAAATCAAACAATCTTGGTATGCAATTGTACACATTCCTTAAGAGGACAACAAAATATATGGATTTACTCTTAAAGTCCTTCTAAGCATTGGACCTTAAAGCAAGCATCTGGACATGAAATTTTGTCTAATAGCATACAATCTAAAAAAACCCAACCAACCTTTGGAATAGACATTTTAGCTACCTACAATGCTGGTGATAAAAATCCCTGGTTTTGCCTCCCAGATAATTTCTTTGTACAAGCTATTTTTAAAAAAGTTATCAGCGGGACATACCAAAGATGCTAATGACTTCTTAGTATTTTACTCAAAAAATAAAATTCTTGAAATTACATGTATAGGCAGCAGTCAATAGATACAAAAATCACGTCAGCTCTTCCAATCACCTCAATACCAACAAAGGATCACCTCTTGTCAGATTCTCTTACACCCATTTCCTTTTCCACCAAGCACACCCCAACTAATCCGAAAGCATTCCTCCTCCTCCTCACTGAATGCACAACATTTCAAACATGGAAAAGAACAGTGAAGAGTATATGCTTATACAGTTCTTGGAGCAACTGTGATGTAATTTAAAAACAATTCAGGTGATTTCCCTGGGGACTCCTGCCAGACCAGCACCCTGAGAGTGCTGGAAGAAATGTAATGGAACACCATTTTGATTAAGAGTCCATAATGATCTTGAAAAAACTTACACACACACAAAAAAGACGTTTTCACATCAAATCTAATTCTAGCTAAATCAGTGTTATGGGGCAACAGCATAGTGTCTGCACAGACTCTTTGCTCTTAAAACTTGTTGTAGACAAACTTAAAGCACAGCACCTCTCAGAGAAACACTAGAACAGCTTCCACTTTCACAGCTTCAAACTGTGGTCACAGCAGCAAGGATACAGGAAGAAAGACACAAGGTTTTTCCATAAAGCCAGTATAAGAAATTAACAGTCTTTAACATAATGTACAAAGACAAGCCATCTGCACCTTTGGCCAGTGTTAGAAATACCGCAGCCCACGAATGGCCACTCTGGGGGCTCCAACACAACATTTGCACTGAAGTGCCTGCCGTGCAGCATTTCACACGGGACTGGGAATGCCCAGTACCCCAACGGACAGGCATCACCGTAAGTGGAAGCACAAACAAAATATCTAAGATGGAAAGGGATTTTCCAGTCTAAAATAAGCCATACATACTTTTTTCCCCCCAAACTAAATATCCACCAAAGGTCAGGAACTTAATTTCTAACTCTGAATCACAAGTTTGCCACTTCTCTGAAGCTAGAGAAGGTATTTTGATAATTCTCACAGCAACCGATTTATCAACCCCACCACAACCAGACCAACTACTGAACTGCTTCCTCATGTGAGATTAACAAAATCAAATGTATGGATTAGGACAAAAATGAAGAAAGAGCTCCAAAGAAAGAAAGTGCACCTTTAGAAGCCCCAGTGTAACTTACTGGAAGTCCTTCACAGTTTTGGTTCGGACGGGAAGGGAAGGCTCGGGAGGAAGAGGTGCCTTCAGTTCTTGGGGCAGTGTGTCTATAGAGACGCGCTGCTTCTGCCGTACGTCGAGGCAGATCGGTGGTAGGTCTCTCACTTATGAGAGAAAAAAGTAAAGAACAATAAATACAATGCAATCGTATGCAGAAAATTTTGAGCTAGTAAAATACAGATATGTGAGAGCAAGGAAACAAAAGAAAGAAAATGCACTGATTGATTACAGGTCTTTAAACCCCTTCTCATCCAAGTACTTTTCTTACCATGTGCTCATCCCACACAAGATGTAAACGTCAACTAAATGAAGGGAACAAAAACCCTAGAAACTATTTTTTGAACAAATTGCTCTCTCTTGCCAATGGAGGGAGAAAATTGGCCAGTCCATCTCCTAAGGGCTGCGCTGGTTGGGGGGAAGTGATAGAGGTGGGGAACATCAGGGTGAATCTGGGCCAGGAAAGAAGCAGGGACGGGGGGGAAGGTGTTCTGAGCTTTGTTGTGTTTGACTGGCCGTAAATTAACATCCTCAAGTCAAGTCTGGTTTGCCTGTGATGGTAACTGGAAAGTGGACGCACCATCTTCATCTCAACCCATGAGCTTTTTTCATTGTATTTTCTCCCCACGTGCTGGTGAGGATGGGCAGAGAGAGCAGCTCGATGGGCAACCAGCAGCCAGCCAAGGTAAACCCACCAAAAGCATGGAAAAAAAATATATTCCAATGAAGTATAAAACCATCCATTTACTGACAGTGTCTTCTCAGATATCCTTAAAATGCTTTTTTAGTCCTATTTATACAGCACCTTTTTAAAAGCATTTCTACAAATTATGGTGTATGCTTGAGATAAAAGATACTATATAAAAGTGTCCACAAAAGTAAAACATATTAAACTAAATCCTCTATCAATTGTCCAAGAGCCCTCTAAGCCTTTTCCAAGAACTGTCGTTTTTTAAAGTTAACATCAAGGCAGCATCGCTGCTCTGCTGCCTACTCCATTTATCACAGCAGGGAAATAGATGCTACCAAAATCCCCAAAGGCAGGTTCTTTTCGCTGCGGCTAATGATACAGCCACTGTCACTTCATGCAGCCAGATGGGAGCTGCCCTCAGCCCCCCGGGTATCATGGTGATTATAGCTACAGAACCCTGACCACCCTCACAGCTGGAATTTAAAGCTATGTGAAGAAAAGAGCGGTAATTTAAAAAGCAAAGTGGACACAGAGATACTAAATTAACTCAAGCCAAGGTGCCACACAACCCCACCAAACAATCCTCTGAAAGCAGGATGGACTCAAAAAAAAAAAAAAAACACCACCTTAAGACTATGTCTTATTTTTATACTCTGAGAAAAAACAAGTCATTTTCATTCAGCTCTCATTATGTATTCTCAGTTTTAAATGGATTAAACATTAATTTATAACCAGCTGAACACACCAGGGTGAGGAAAACATTCTCTCCACATCTGCAGAAGAGACAGCTGCTGAGAGAAGCTGTTCCTCATCAGTGAATTGAGCTGCAGGTGCTGAGCTGGTAACTTGCACCCTGCCAGTGATGTAGTTTTCTTGGAAATATACACAGCTTAAATTAGATATACTAAAACTCAGTTTTAATAATAAGTTTCATAAATACTGTCAACTTCAGTATGCTTTGCCATAATTCAAGTTGATTTGTAAATAGATTTATTTGCTTGTCTGACATTCAAAAATATTAATTAAGATCTGTCACTTGAGTTCCATTGAGGAGAAACTTGAAACTCCACGCTGCAGCTAAGCAGCAATAACACAGTATTACAAGACAAGAAAAAGCAATCATTTCTGGCTGTTTGCCCAGTTACATCCAGTAAGAAGACTCAGCAATGCACGACTGCTTAGGGAGTGATCAAAAACTTTGAGGAAGAAAACCTCATTGACACAAATCAGAATTGACCAGTACAGGGAATTGAGGGTGAATGAATTCAGAAGAGCAGCTACAGTCACAGTAACCAACACAGCCAAGGGCAGGTGAATATAATAAATATTGCCATGGGTTAGTGTGATGAAAATTAACAACTTCTTGATATTCTGGCACTACCACAATACACATAGTGGCAGAACGGTGAGCACCTTCTTAAACTGGTAGCTAAGTAACATAGGGCTTTTATTCCCTTACCATTCTTGATGTTGGGTATAACAAGTTGCGTAGGTGAATTTCTGTTTCCGATGCCTTCTTTCTTTTGGTTGATGGTTGTGATGAAATTGCTGAAAGTGGAAAACTGATTTTTGGCTCCTCTCTCCAACCCCTGTAATTAAGATGACAGCAAGCTAGAAAGGGCTCATACATTACTGCAAGAGTCATCTTACTCATGAGTATTACACAGAATACTTAAATATCTTTTATCGTGAAATTAGAGTGGTAATACCTAATTAAGACATAAATAATGCTTCTACAAGTCTGTTTCAAATTGAGTCGGGAGAGATACCACAGAAATCCTTTACATTACGTTCAAAAACTCAAGGATTAATTTGCTGGCTATGAAGTTACCCTTGGATTACTGCGAGGAAAACACAGTACAATTAGAACGCCTTCAACTAGATTTTAACTTTCTACGTCCTGATTTCTAATGACTTTTATATTTATCACTACATCCAGAGCAACCACTTCATCCAGAGCAACCACAAGTGCAGAAACACAACAGACTTCCAAAGGCAGTCAGTTTGTTAGATACAGTTCTTTACTCAGGAGGGGTTGCAAAGCTCCTAGGCATTAGAGGGCTTGCCCAAGAAATCCCACCATGGAGATTTTCCTTACAATCTCAGCTCTGAGGCATCCATTGAGAGGAGGCAGAGGCAGAACAACCCACAGAAAACATACACCCTCTCCCACACACCAGGGTTTTCAGCCTCACACTAACCCGACTTACCTGCTCGAGATGTAGTCTCTGCACTCTCGGTGAGAGGGGATGTTCTCACACAAATCCAAACCGTAACTCCCCAAAGGAGAATAGAAATTCTGGAATAATTAACATAATATCCTACCAATGTTTTAAACCCATCCATTTCCCTTTCCCCTTAACAGGGGCACACTGGCACTCGGAGATGCAGCCAGAGCTCTGAGGAAAAGCACTTCTCTTCCACCACAAGACCCCAAAATCCCATCAGGAGGGCAGTGACCCAGCCCACAGACCTGCCACAGCGCAGTGTACACCAGCTGGGACACGGCCAGGAATTTCAACTCACTGTGGCACATTATTTCATGGTTTATAACTCAGCAAATTATAAATCTGAACAATCAGCAGGACTTCTGGCTTTAAAAATACCAAGTTTTAATTCCTAGCTCCATGTTCCTTGTATGCAACGAACATTCAAAAATAAAATGTGATTACCCCTATAATTTTTACATTAACTTTATTTTATTCTAAAACCCTTGAAATATCATTAAGATGTTTCTTAAATATCACCTGGTACACAACTGGAGAAAAACAGACCCTGAACAAGCATGGCAAGACATAACTGACTGAAAAGGGACTATTAAACACATCTGGACCTGACATTAATCTGGAGTGTCACAAAATGTATGCTCAAGGTAGGAAACCTCTGGAGCTTGGACCAGTTTAATTATGATTAATAGGGAGTAGATATCATAGATTATCAGTAAGAGGAGCTTTTACAAAATGGACTATGCCGATAGCATTTTTGACCGCCTCAATTCCCAGGTTTTGCTCCAGCCAACTACTAAAATAGTAAGAATTGAACAGTTGTTTAAAAACCTTCTTCTTAACACCACCTCCCTCAGCAGCCATCAGAAAGAACAAAAATTGCAGGTGCTATTTAACTCCACCATCCTCCTCCAAGTACCCTTCCGACAATATTAAACAAATGTGGAGTTTGGTTTTTTTTAATTTTACTGGAAAGCATTCCCCTAGGGGGATACTGGAAAAGTACATGCTCATTAATGAGCATCTCTGCCATCTCCCGGGAGAGCAATCTGGGACAAGCACACAGCACACTTCAAAAATCTGTAGGAGGTCAGTGATCCTCTAGAGCCCCAGACTCTTCACACATACTGCCCCCAGAAAACAGAACCCCACACAACAAACAAGCGTGTTTACAGGGAGTAAGTAGAGCAAAGCAATCTTTAATCCTGTTTATAAAGGGCATATCATTAACTCACAGCTCTGTTGGCTTCTTAGTGGAAGTTTTCCAGAGTTCAGCCCTCTAAAAGGCAGGAGAGGCACTAGCATTATACTTTATGCATCTATGGTTTTCACTGTTGAAGTTCAATCAGATGGGGAAAATAAGCCAATCTGTTTGCAAAGGGCACATAGAGAGACCTTTCTGTGAAGAGGCCAAAAGATCTTCTAGAAGAGTTTCTTGAAAATCATACTCTTTAGTCCCAATGTAACTCACTTAAGACCCATATGTGCCTGGCAAGAAAAGGCCAGTGAGGAGTAAATGGTTTTTCTTTCCCTTGCAAGAAGCCATGGAGGACACTCAGATTACCCAAAGGGAGCTGTAGATGCAACAAGTAGGCTTTTCCCCTTCATTCCTATCTTGAAGGAAAGATAGGAGGGCAATAACTTTCCTGAGGATAAGTTATTTAACTTCCCATAAGTTTATTTTCAGAATTGGAATGCTGACCTCCAAGCCATCACCACTTATGCATTATTTCCAATCACCATTTGACACATAAGAAAAAGCCTGAACTCCTTGCAGGATCACATGAATTTATTCATGGACAAATTTAATCTCCACAACTTTCCCTAGAAGCCTAAAAAAAACCCCACAACACCCCAAAACAAACCATCCCCAAACCCCCCGCCATTGCCCCACAATTCCTCAAGGCCCTTGCATGGGAAAAGCCAATAGCAGTAAATCACAAAATCCCTTTACTCCAACTGAAGATGAAGTCTCATCTTCATCCCCAGATGAGACATCTTTCATGCACAGGCTCTTTGGAGAAAAAGGATACCACAGTTATCCATTGACTCACTGAAATTCTGACCTTTTCCACAGCTAGTGCAGGGAATGGGACCTCTCTAAAGGATGTGTCACACCTTCACGCTGCCTTCGAGGAAGCTCTAGTCACACCCGTCACACACAAATCTATGGGGGGGCTTCAGAGCACTGAGTGAAATGTCAACTACACACAGTGTGGGGAGCTGTTCTGAGACAAGGACATCCCCGGCTCACTCGATGGAGAGACAAGATGTAGTATCTGTGTCACCAGGGTCATCAGAGCACGGCTACAGATTCAGGAACATGCAAAGAGAATTCAAGTCATCTGGAGCATCACTATTTATTTCAGGTGTGTATTTTTAAAGGAAGAGAATTTTATTGGAGGAGAAAACCCACAAATAAGCAAAAATATTTTTAAGAAGACAATATTTTCTCCCTTTTGTCATTATATCCTGTCATTATATCATTTTGTCATTATATCAAAAATTTCTCCCCAGTTTAGTGAGGAGGAAGCTGAGAACACATTTCTCTCTTTAAAAGCACTTGCGAGCATTTGATTAATTAACACTCATTTTCTGCTTTTCAATCAGAACTTCGAATACAAGGACTTGTATTAAAATCATGCTATATATGAAGAATCTCATAGAACACTTCACAGAGCCCTGGAATTCGATGTGTAGGTCAGGCCAACAGTCCAATACCTTCACTACAGCAACTCGAGTGTCGTGCAAAAGCCTTGCCTCTTCGATCACAAACTGCACAGAGAAAGCCAGGGCCATGGCAATGCCTAGACCTGCACCTGTGTTTTTATTCTAAGGAACAGCTGGTTGCCATTGGAAGTCTGAAGCAGGGATTTTCAAAGGTATAACTAACTCCTGGGCACTTGTCCTTTACAGGTTTCTCCCACCAAATCTGTATTTGAATTACGAGAACAAACAGACTCTTCCACATTTCAGCCAGATTTGCAAAGCTTAAAGTCTTTCAGAAGGCTGGAACGTTACCAGCAAAACACAAAATTGCCAGAACTGCTCAAAGGAGTCTGCAGTTTGCCTACAATTACTTTTTAAAAAATTGTAATTATTCCGTGACAGTCATAAACAATCTTTAAATGGTAATGTATAGCATATAAGGTGCTTATCAGGGCTGTTGAATTAAAATCTCAGAACTGCCTTGCTTATGACAGGAATGGTACAATTTTTGCTCAAATGTTGGACCAAAGTAAGTTCCAGCGAGCTGCAGCACTGAGCTCGGTAAGGTATCCATCTCAGGCCAGGAAAATTTTATGTTTCATAATATTGTATGGTCAGCAGAAAGAAAAATCACAACCCCAGTAAAACTGCAAACGAGGTTTTCCGAAATGCAATTATTCTGGCAAATATCCTTCCCACAGCCTTTTTTTTTTTTTTTTTTTTACCCTTGTCAACTCGTCCATCAATTACCGAAACGTTTTGTCACTTTCGCCTCAACGCAATGTAAAAGCCGGGAGAGACCTTTTAAGAACGAAGTTAACAGGGGTATTTCCCAGGTACCGCTCCCGGGGTTCGGGGCACCAAGAGCCGACCCCCCCCCGCCCCCAGCCCCCCTAACGAGCAGCCACGGCCCCGCAACCCCTGCGGCGTGACTAACCACAGCAGCAGAGCGCTGTAAAATGCTAAAGAACTATAAGTAGACGGGGAATTTATAGCTTCATTATGTCACAGCTTACAGACGCACTTGCTATTTGATTTTTTTTTTTATTTTATTTTTTTTTTAAAAGAAACTTGAATGGAAGCCTCCCAGCGGAAAAGAGCACGAAAGAAAAAGAACACGGCGCTTCCTCACCACCACCAACAGAGCGGGGGAACGGGGCAAACGGGGGACGGGACACGGAAGGGACCGGGCCCCCCCACCCCTACCCCGGCAGACCCCGGTAGGACCCGCAGACCTACCCCGGCAGCCGCGCTGGACGCCGACGGGATGGGCGGCAGCTTCTCCCGCTCCTTTTCTTTCTCCCCTTCTTCCTCCTCCTCCTCCTCTTCTTCCTCCTCATCCTCGCCGCCCTCCTGGGCCGAGGGGGCGGCCGCGCTGCCCTGGCTCAGCTCCGCGCCCGGGGGCAGCCCCGCGCCGGGGCCGGGGGGGAGGTCGGCGGCTGCCGTGGCCGCCGGCGGGCTCTGCAGCGACATGGCCCCCGCTCCCGGCCTCTCTTCTTCTCCTCCTCCTCACGGCAGCCCCGCAGCCCCCGCGTCCTCTCCTCCTCCCTCCCTCCCGCCGCCTCCGAGGAGCCCCCGCGGGCACCCCCGGCGTCGCCGCTCCGCTCCTCGCCGGGCCGCCGCGGCAATGCAGCAGCCGGGCGGGCGCTCAGACACCCCCGCACGGCGGGGCGGAGCGCGGCCCTGCCGCGGCCCCGGGAGAAGGAAGGGGGAGCGCGGGGGGAGGCAGCGGAGCGGAGTCGGCCGGCGCCGCCGGACCCCGCTGCCCTGGCGCCCCCTCAGCCGCCGCGCCACCTACAGACGGCGGGCAGGAAGAGGGGCCGCCGCCATGTTGTTTATAGGGCGGCTCATAGAAACGCGCTTGGCGACCGGGGGGGCGCGGGCGGGGGCAGCGGAGGACACGGCTACGGAAACTGCGTAGCTCAGGAAGAGCCGCGTTGCCGGCCCCGGGCGGCGCCGGGGCGTACGGGAATCGGGGCAGCGTCCCGTCCTTTGCGCAGCCGCGCCGGCCCGGGGCGAGCGCTGCCGCGGCGGGGAGGCCGAGTCCCGGCCGGGGCTTCGGTCGTCGGGGCCGGGGTGAGGGGTACCACCGGGCCCCGGGTGGGGAACACCGCCGGGTCCCGGGGATGGCAGCGCCCGCACCCCAGTGAGGCGATGCCGCCGCCGGCTGGGATCTCCCGCCTGCCCCTCAAGTCATGCCCCCCGGCTGCATGTGAAATACACGAGTAATAAATGTAAAACTGCGGTGGAGGGACCTCGGGGCAGTGCCACAGCGGGCCGGCATAGCATGTCACGCCGCTGTCGCCCCTCTCACGCCGTCCTGTCACCTCAGGGTGACCCACGACAGGGCTTCATGTCACACGCTTAACGAGGAAAACGCAGAAATAAAGTGCAAAAGCTCGGACCCGTCTCTGTGGGTCCCTGTGATGGCGGGTCTGTGCCCTTCCTCCGGACAGGCCTCGGGAGGGGCTTGCCATCAGGGCCTCTGTGTGGCACCTGGGCCTGCTGGAGCTTTGCTGTAATAAAATAAAATAAACATACCGTCTTCAGAAGATGTGCTGCGTTGAACTGGTTGCAATAAAACATCTAGAGGACATGTAACGTGGCGTTTGCCCGTGGGGCACTGACCTGCTATGGTATGCGAGGCCACGGGCACCCTCCAAACCATCAGCTGACAGAAGAAATAAGTTGCTCTCAGACCACTCTGAATTTTGCGTCCAGGGAAGAGTTGCCTTCCCAGCTTTGGGATCAAAGGAGCGTGAATAGCGTGACAGGGCACGGGAAGCAAACCTTCAGGGGCTCCATCGGGGCGGGGGGAAGGCAGGGCTCCTGCAGGCTGGAGCTGTGCTAGAGACCTCCATCAGCCACATAAAAGCGAGGGAGTAATAGGCACTGCGGCGTTAATCCAGCACACACTGAAAAACGCTCTCCCTGTTTGGAGGAACCGGCAGACCTGGAATTTGTTACTTTTCATTGAGAAATTGCTTTGTCTCCTTAGCAGGTTAAATAAGCTGGCTTTCCAAAAAGTCCGCTCCTCGCTGTGCTTGCGTCCCAGCGGCTCCCGCTGGTCTGCGTGAGTGAGCAGAGGGATGCAACTGCTGTTTCACAAGTCTCCACAAATTTCTTGGGCAGATGGGCCTTGACGAAGGGCTGTGCACACTCAATGCCTTTATTTTGAAAGTGCAGGATTTTTGTTCGCATCACCTTTCACAATATTTCCAGTTCTTCCTTTGAGGCTGGTAATGCCCTTTTGTTCACAAATATATTTCTTCCATTGGAAGAGTCTGAGTTGTCAGGAAAGGGAAAAACTCAGCGGCACATCTCCGTGCAGTGACAGGGCACACCACTAGGAATGGCAGATGGAAACAACCCAAATGCTAACATTTGTTCATGTGTGATTAGTAAATGCTTACAAGGAATAGATAGACTCGCAGGGGCTGGCATTTGGGAGTGATGCACAAATGAAAAAAAAATAAAAAGGGCTGAATTCCCTGGCTAGTGTTTGCATGACAAATAATTGCGTGTTCCTCCCATGTTCCTCTGGAGGCAGAAGTCAAAATACAGCCATAGCCAAGATCTGCCCTGCTTTCATTCAGTGACATTAGGGGTGGTTTTGGCCCATTATGGGTTTTTCCCTGGCCCTCAAATGCTTTTCTAGTGTTTGCAATCAGAGAGTATCAAAGATCCCTTGCTGTGAAGTGGTGTTTCAGGAACTGAAGTGACCCGTGTCCTTCAGAAAGCGTAGGCTGAGTTTCCTGTTCGGTTGGTGACACACTCTCATCGCTCTGCTCTGCTCTGTCTCAGATATTGAAGTACTGGTTCTTTTTCTTCATGTCCTTTGAGGATCTCCTACACTTCCCAGTACAAAATACTCGGATCATTTGCCAGGTGTGTTCTTTGTGAGGTGGCCTCTGAGTGGGCACAATGGGAAGCACAGGATGGCTGAAACATCCAAAGGGGAAGGAAAGGCTGGAGACAACCCATTTCCTCTCTAGGGAGTAGGAGAGAGATAAACAGTTGGGTGCTTTCCAACACAACAGGTTTTCAGCAAAACATTTCAGTTTCAACAGAAAGACCTGATTCATTGAAATGGAAATGTTTTACAAAGAAGCATCTTTTTTTCCACAACCTTTTAGCAGAACTCGGGGAGGATGCCAGCGAGATCCACCTGTTTCTCTGCCGACTCAGTTGGAGAGCCCACCACACGTGAATCATCCCAATTGGAGACGATGTGACTTCTGGATTTCCCAGCTGTTTTTTTTTTCTTGACAGATACTCAAATCCATCTATCTTTCTCTTTGGCAAATAGTAAACTCTTGGTTGAAGGTACATCGTCAGATGGGATGTGTTCTGCTTGGCCATCCCAAGCACAGAGGAGGAGGAGGAGGCAATCAGCAGTTCTGTCTTACCTCCATCATTTCACTTGCATTTGGGGTTCCTTGTCATCACTGGCTGGTGCCATACAACATCTGTAGCTGGGAACGTGGACGCTGGTGCCTAGGCAACAGCTCGTTATTTAGGTTAGTGATTAACTCTTCTTTGCCTGCCTGAATAAGCTGTATATTAAATTACCTCCTGCCATGGAACAGGACCTTTGGGTTGAAAGATATGATTAACCTCTATTTTAGAAACATGAAAGCTCTTTCAGTGACATCCCGAGTGAGGTCGTCTCTGACTATGCAGTGTACACAAACACTAGAAGAGAGACAACAGAGACTAGAGGCAAGAGAAAGATTCACCGGGTGAAGAGAATTAACTTAGTGACCACACAACTTTTACTAAGGTTTCTATTTCTTCTCTCCATAAGGTTGGTGTTAGTTAGTCTTTAAAATTCTGTTAAGCTCTTTCAAGATATAACAGTAGCGAGATCTCCAAGATCTTGCTATCTTCAAGATACAGCAGAGGACAGAAACTGAGGGTAGGAGATAGGCTCTGTCTTTGTCATGCCTGACCTGGAAATCACTTTAAAAGGATCCAGAGGCAGATACCAGACACAGGATTTTATCCAGTTGCTGTTCAAACAGGAATAAAGAAGCAAGTGTGCCCTGCTAAAGAAGGTTCGGATGAGGAGGCGGTATGTGGTGTTGAATTCAGGAGGTTGCTTGTGTACCCGTGTCATGGTGTGACCTATAAAATTGTGAAATAGGGGTCTGGAAGGAGCGGTGCTGGCGGAGGGGGTGGTAACCGGGGCTGCAGCTCCCTCCAGCGCCGCCGCTGCCGCGCTCCCAGCCTCGGCAGAATCAGCATCTCACACCCTTCCCAGTGCTTGGAAAGGACTTGTCAGCTCACGGATGTGATGGACGTGGTAGAAATTCTGAGATTTTTGAGCTTTATAAATAATGCACGTGGGATCAGGTCACATCTGCAATACTTGATGAGTACCCTGGAAACCGATAGGACAAATGGCATCGATTAACTTTATCCTGTACGTTAGTTTTTTGCAGAGCTGGGTGCTTGAAGGCTGTTGGGAATGTCACATCTTTAAAGTACATGGTATTCCCTTTGGAATGTCTAAAGGGGCTGGGTGCAGTGTTTGCTCCTTCCCACGCCTCGCTCAGCCAATTCTCATTGTGTTTTTTTCTTGGAAAGATAATAGCTGTCTTTTATAAAATGGAGACACCTCCTCTGCCTCCCAGAAACACCATCGGTTCCAAACCCAGCACTGGGTTCTTTCACAGAAATACTCACGTTCTCCCCAAACTAGTTCATTCCTAAACAATGTCTCTTCTAGTAAAAGCTCCTTTTCCAACAAAAAACCTCTCCTCGGTGTGTGTATAACTGATGGAATGATGCAAATGCAACTAATGTAATGGTGACTGAATTTACTTAATAAAGGAACAAATAATGCTGTTTTGCCTCTGTTGTCTTCAGAGGAAGTGTTCACCAAGTGGATAATAATTGCATTTTCTGCCCTTGCCCCCCCAGAATCTCTGTATAAAAACCCCATCACGATGTTTGGCTCCCGTGGTACAAACTTTATAAAAGTGAAGCATTGGTCTACATTATAGGGTTGATGTATCTCACTTCTTCCTGAATAATTCTCTTTTAAGAAATGTTTCCCCTTTGCCCCTTTTTTGTACTTATTCTCCTTAAAAACCCCCACTTTTTCCCAAAGACCTTCCCCTCTAGATCATCTCCCCCGAGGATCTGAGCTGGTGGGACAGGAACAAGGGATGGCTTTCCCGTACAGCACCGTCTCCCCCTTTTCAGCTGAAATTGCAGAATTTGCTGCTACCGAGGAGCGAGGCGGCCGGTTTGCCAGGGAGCCCAGGCTCCTTCCCAGGACAGCGCTGCCAAATGACAATGTCATTTGCATTCAGACAAGGAGTTCTATTTATAATAACTCAGGTGACCCAGTCGTAGCCTCGGTAAAGCACTTCTAAAGAAGGAGATTACTCTCAGTCTTTCCCGGGTCTGAAGTCAGGTTCTGTCAACACTGCAGCTTCACTACTCTGAGTGCCAGTCAGGATCAGGAAGTGTTTATGCACTCCTGATTTTTAGCAGTTTTTATTCAGGAGTTTTCAAATTTGCATCAAGCTGAAACGTGGCATGTAAGCTGTCAGCACAGATGCCAGTTTTATTCCAAAAATAAAGTACATTAAAGCTTTTAAAGGTGTCAAATGGCTTATTTATGCAGGGGTTGCAGATGCTTTAGTTTTCTGGCTCTTTCAGCTCTACAAAAGCTTTCTGTGTCACCTCCCTCCCTCGTTACAGCGAGGGGCGGGAAGACAAGTCATCACACTGGAGTAATTACCCAGGGGCAGCGTGCCCTGGGGACAGGCATAAGTAACGGTCATTTTCGGTGAAACAGAACCAGCCTCACAGAATCACCATAGAGAATAAAAATTGAGAAGGTACCTGCAGTGAACACGTTGCCCAAAGCGATGGCAGTGAAAGGGAAGACAAACTCCTCAGCCCCGGGGAGGGTCCCAAACCTTCCCATTTAGACAAGGAAGAACCTCCTCCAGGGATTAGTGGCCTCCTCCCCTGCACCAGCTCTACAGCCACCGGGATATTTATTTATTCTGTGTATTGAAAAGTCTAAGGCATCACAATTCAGAAAACTAGCAATGGTACAGATCATTTATGGCCGGTGATACACAACGCTGTTTGAATGGCGAGGACCTGCCCCTCATGGAATAAACCAGCCCAAACACACAGCCACAGCTGAAACCAATTGCTCCGTTTTGCAGAAGCAAAGGAACACCCTCTGCCATATCCTGAGTGCTGGCAGACTGAAAAACAAGCCCTGGAGATTTAAAATATAACATCTTTCTGCAGAATGTGCTGCCAACAGCGGGATGGGAGATGAACGGAAACCTGACGTACACCCCGTTCTGTCTCTTGTAAGGACCTGGAGAACAGGATGGGAGAGGGAAAACCTTGGGAGGTCCTGCCTGGTCAGGGATCTGACTCCAGCACAAATTTCCATTTCTAACAAACAGAGGCAAAATACACATAATGATTTGCAAACATTAAAATATAAATAAAGAGTGTCTCGTATTAGGACATGCAGGTTTTTGTTAATGCCCCTCCTCCTGGGGAGGCATTCTCCCTCTGCTCACAAAACAAAGAGCATCTGCCACGATGCTTGCAAATAAATCTTTTCCAGTTTAGATCCTTTCATTTCAGTGACTCCAACTAGACCTGAACTTGAATAAAGGCCAGTGACAAGATTACAAGCTTGAAGCCTTTGCTCATAGCTAGTACAATATATTCGCTACTTAATCATATTTTTTTTCTCTGAGGAAGGGTAGAATTTCAATACTTGTTGGCTATCCCTCTTTTTAGAGGTTCTCATCAGTAATTTATCCTCTAAAATTCACTCCATATAATGTTCAGCTGTATCAAAATAATAGATAATGACCCCATCTGAAGCTCTGGCAGCCAAGGTTGAACAGCTCACACCTCCAGTGCTCGTGCCATCCAAAGGCTTTAGTCCCTCTCGCCAGAATGAAGTGATGGGAAGAACCTGAGCTCGTTAACGTGGCCTTCAGAGAGCTGGGAATGAGAACTAATTTACGGTCAGGTTCTGAAATCAGGCCAGCAGGAGCTCGCTCTTCACACCGATGCTCCACGATGCTGCTGGGAAGGTCACGTATCTCACATCATCAGCTGATGGGAGCCTCGTCAAGAGGTCTCCTCGCCTCCTTCCCCAGCCCTCCTTGCCAAATAGCAAACATGTTTTCTGGTCATCGTGTGCTCAGTGAATTATTTCTATAAAACCTTATTTACAGAAAACTCAGGGGCTCATTTTCTTAAATCTACGGGCCTGGACGTTGAACCAAATCATGTTTGATTAAAAAAAAAAACAACCCAACCCTCAGTGTGGTACAAAGCTTTTTTACCAATTTCAAAATGTGAAATTAATTTTACAAATAAAAGAAATTTAGAAAACCCAAACCCACAAGGGATTCTTCTTTATCAATCTTTGCTTTTGAAGACATATAAGAATTTAGGGATTGCATTTTTTTCCTAATGTGCATAAAAATGAGACAACCCAGAAAGACACAGGCAGAATCCAAGACCCAGAATCCAAGTTTGTGTCCATCTTGGATTGGTGTGGATGTGGACATCTTCACGTTCCACAACTGCTGCTGCGTGGGCATAAACTGGTGTCCCCTCCTTTGAAAAAGGTTCCAGTAAGCGTTGGCACAGGCAAGGGAGGACACAGGGTGGCCATGGAGGCCACCATGTGCTCTTGGAGGTGGGCACGACCCTCTGGAACATGGGTCCATCCTCGCTGTGGGTGCTCCAGGAGGTATGCCAAGCCCTCGGAGGGACCTGGGCACCCCTGGGATCCAGAGCCCAAATTCACTTCTGGTGCCAGCAGTGTTAGAGGAATGTGCACACATAGGTCACGTTTTGCAAAAAACGCCCCAGAACAGTTCCAGCGAGTATTTTTGGCCTGCGGTGGGATGTGACACGTGACACACCACTGCAGGAATGCCACCCCAGCACGTAGGGGTGTAATTAAGGATGGATGACTTCGGTCCCCATGATGGGGACAGCCTGGTCCCGCTCCCTGGCTGGGGAATGGTGACACGTGCTAAAAATAGCGCTGGGGACATGGGAACACGGAGCCTTAGCCCAGGAGAAGGGGGAGACGGAATGTCAGGGTCCCAGGAGAAGTCACCACACAGGAGGGGAAAGCATTTCAAGGCGAAGCTTTTTGCGCTGCCAGGGAGATGAGCTGGGATGGGGAGGACACTCTTTGCCCCCCTCTCCCCCCTTGTCCCTTGCAGGCTGAGAAATGATGAGAAATAAAACCTCTATGGGAAGTGTTGGCACCATAATGAGTACTGGTTTATTGCCACCCTCCTTCTGTGTGGCTGCTGAGGACGCCGTGTCCCTCCCTGCGCTTTGTCATGGGAAGGTGCATTTATTATTTGAGCTGTATTTAAAGCCCCTTGTCTCCAGGGGGGCGCGGGAGGGGATGCTGGGACACGCTGAGGCCTGGGGGGGGCACAGTGTCCCCTCTGGCCCCGGCTCTGCTGTCCCGGCTCTGGGTGGCACCCGGGGACCGGGGAGAGAAGGAGACAGAGTCCCCCTGACCCCTCTGCCATCCCGGCCTCGGGCAGCGGCATCTCGGCACTTCAGCTGCTCCATCCCGGGAGAGGGGACAGACAAGGCAATAAACACAACGTCCTGCATAAATAACGGATTAACCAAAGCGATCAGATTAGAGCTGCAGAGCCAACTCCTGCCCGTTGTACCCGTACGAGTGGCTTCGTCACCGGCCGCCGGCTGCTGAGTCAACTGCCAGGGGCAATAAAAACAATTAAACTCGTTCCTTTTGCTTCTCTACTGCGATGCGTTTTAATAATTCCACTCACAACCATTGAAACTTGTGAAACTCCCAGGGTTGCAAAAAATGCTCTTCATATTGCTGTTAAAGCACTCAGTCTCCCTTCTCTGCCTGAGCAGAAAAATATATATTAAAAAAATCTTAAAAATAGATGTTCTATTTTAAATAATATATTTTGTCCATAGTTGACATATTTATATATTAAAATATATTATAAAGCACATTAAAATGTTAAATATTGATATGAAAATACTAATATAGTTAAAGATATGCTAGTTTATATTTCATAATATATTTATATACAGTATATTTATATATTATGAACAGAAAATACACATAGCACCCACAGAAGAGGTAGAGGAGATGTGATGACACCTCAGGGCTGTTAGCCTGGATCCAGAATGTGGGAAAGGAGCGAATTCCACCCCAAACTGCCACCGCCTGACGGGACTGGGGGCTGCTGCTGCCATCACAGCCGCGGGGCTCCACACAGGGACGGGGTCTCTGCCAGGGGGACACCCGGAAAGGCACGCTCCCCAAAATTCACAGTCCAAACCCTGTGCAAAGATCAAGCATTTTGTAACTCTAATAACTCATTTGGAAAAGTTACTCTCCGTTTTCTTAGTCTGTAAGTGTCAGTTACTCAAGTGACATCTATGGAGGGCTTTTTTACATATTTTTTATTATTTTGTCACATGTTTGTGTTTGTAACAACTCTGTGCTACAGGGAGAAAGCTGTGCCACGCTCAGGGCAGCCAGTTTTCCCGAAAGAGCCGTTTGTGTATTTTCCACTCTTTTGCACTGCTCACGCCACAGGGAAGGCTGTTCAGGAGACCAGCAGATAAAAACCCGGTGATCTTTGATAAGCACATGGACAACACTTATTCTGCACAGTTTCGGGAAGTGCTGCTCCCGAGGACTCGCTTTGTGCCCGTATCTTCTTCCAGACACTAATGTGGATTTTTTTTGTCCACGCTTCCAAGGCTCACCCTGGAGAAACGCTGTGGGCACTGCATCCTGGTTTCTGGATCATCACTAGGTTTGTTGGGCTCAATGTTGTACCAAAACCAGAACAAAAAGAAAGCTGGTGAGAGAATAGGAGATAAATGGGTGCTCATGGGTGGGCAGAAGGAGGTAACTCTGTTACAGGCTGCTCAGAGCTGAAGGTTTGGTACTCAGGGAAGGTGAGAGGGGGTGAGAACTTGCTGTTTTCTAGCAACAAGACTGTCTCCAAATAGAAGGGACTTTGCTCATTGTCTCTGTACGGTCAAGTTGGAGATTCCTCTTGGTGGGTATTCAGTGAGTTTGAGGTATTGCATCTCATGCTTCATGCAAGTTCTCTGCCATGTTGTGTAACTCTCTGGGACAACCACAGCGTTGTGATCCCTGGGTTTAGGAGGAACCCCCAAAGCCTTAGGGGTCTGTCCTAAGGCTGCCTCTGGTCCCACCAGAGCTCATCAATGTACACTGTGGTGGTGCTCTGCAGCCAGAAATCCTGCCCCGCCGGCGCCGCTGTAGATTTACCACGAGAATAAGCCAAAGCCCAGTGTCCGTGGGTCATGGCAAATGCATCCCACGCTGTCTCTTGGGTCTTGGTATTTCACCGAGGACAACAGTCCCAACCCAAACCAGATCAGAATTATTAATGGCAACAGCTTGCTGTTCAACTGAGAACACAGGTCAAGGACAGGAGATGTCCTTGCCTCGGCAGTTTTCCACTCGCTCACGATGCCAATGTCTCCAATGACTATCAGCCTGTTCTCTTGGCTCCTTCTAGCCCTGTGGGCAAAGCATCAACCCATGGGCTCGGGGCTCACGTGGAGTCAGGCTCCAGACGCCCAGGCTGCAGGAGTGACTCCACCGATGGCATTTCCTTAAGCAGAGTTGTAGCACCCTGCCCTTTATAGGCTCGGGCCCACTCAGTCCAAGGAATTCTGCTTCAAACTGGCTGGAGTAGTGGAGTTTTTTGCTGAAAGATGATGGAAAAAGGAGAGAAGAAGTGAGTGATAGGAGGTGGAAACAAACTCTTAAGTGGTGAGAGCCTTGTTTTCACTTTCAAAGTAAAACTAAATGTACATGATCTAATTTGAAATGACAGGACGCTTTTGAAATATATATAAAATGTTTCATTTTAGTAAAAAGAAATGCTGGAAATCTTTTTTGCTACCAAGCAGACAGGAAGATGACATTGCCTGGCAGCTTGTTACAACACAGTAGGACAACGCAAATTTTTTCAAACATTGCCACAGCACATGCTGGGTTGCTTTTTTTTTTTTCCAGTTGAGATCTTACTACTATAAATCCAGTCAACTGAGAAGAATTTCTCATGTTTTGGGTTGTAATAAATCTTTCAGAACAGTGTTAACCCAGCCCTCGGGCAGTTCTGCTGGTTCCTATCACTCTGTATCCCAGGGCCTGAGGTGCACATCTCAAACGCTTCCTTCCTGGTTTTGGTCAGCCTCGTGTGACTACACGAGGGAAACAGCAACAGTTTCATCAACAATATAACTGGGAAGATACATCCCAGGTTTTAAGTTAAAAAAGAAAACCAAACTAAGTCTTTCTTCCCTTCTTCCCCTCCTTATTCCCTTCTCAGTGCCCAACAGACTCTGTGAGAAGTCTTGGAACATTTTCCCTTTTCAACGCTTCTAATTTAAATGACTTAGTAGGAATGAATATTTCATGGTGTATCGGGACTCTCTTCTTCAAAGCTTCGTCTCTCTAGCGCTAATTACTTCAACAAGACCTATACTAAAGGCAAATCCTGTCCCTGCTCTGTATCAGCTGCATTAACACTGTGGAACGAACTTCATACAGCAGTTAAAGTTCTTGGTTTTGGTATTTCCTCATCTTCACTTTTCAGTGTCTCCCACATAAAGAAGTGACACAGTTTGAAGAGACACAGGATTTGGAAACCCTGTAATTAACCAGCTACGGCCTCATTAGTTTAAAAAAAAAAAACAAAAAAACAAGACTGCTAAAATTTAATCCTTCCCTTTCTTTTCAAGCCAAAGCCCCTTTCAGTTTCCACAGTTTCCACAGTGGAAATTCCCAGAGCTGTATCTGTAAATAAAGTCACGCTTAACCCTGTGGGTCAGTTTGCGATAGTACATCCTGCCTGGGCAAGGAATCAAGGTCAGGTTAGACATGTCTGGAGTTATGAAACTTAAAGACTTTCCACTAGATTTCACTTCTCCTTTCATAGTAAAAAAACCCCAAACCAACCAGCCCTCCACCTGTATTCATTTCACAACATGATGGGCTCAGAGGTGATGAAATAACCCCCCAAACCCAACACTCGTGTCACTTGATCAAATGGAAAGACACAGAGTACAAGGCTAGGAATCTTTTACACATACCTTGGCCAAGGTCAAGGCAACCCCATGTACAACCTGTCCCTGGGGTGCTGGTGCTTCAGATGCACTTTCTGAAGCTCTTGCCACGGTTCCTTTACACCAGGGAAAACACATGAGGCAAATCCCAAGCTCTTCACCTCGCCCTTTGAAGCTCCCTCTTCTTCCTTCACTAATGCTCAACCTTCTGCAGCCCATCTCTCATTAGCTGCAGTGAGGAAAGAGAGTCTTCCTTCCTCTTGGCTTCTGCCTGACCCTGGAAGTCAGCTGAGCACCCACCCAGCTGGACCCTCCTGTTGAGAACTGGGATAACGAGAGCTGCTGGGCATGGCCTACAAGAGAATGGCACAGTGATGCTCTGCCTGATGGAACTAGATGATCTTTAAGGTCCCTTCCAACTCTAACCATTCTATGATTCTATGAAGCAATAAGCCTTGTGGGATTAGCTCTGCATCTGAACCCAGCTCTTGTCGTGCTATTTAGCAAACCCAGGGATGAGTGGTTCTGGGGTGGATCTTTTGAAATAGCAAAACAAGGTGGTGGTTTGGGGAGGTGTGGCCAGAATAGGATTAAGTTTTAGAAAGAAAAATCCCTCATGACGTTGTAGCTGAAAACCCCCCATCGTTCTGTCAGGCTGTTACCCCCTGGGAACTGCTGGAGTCCCACGGGCTGGTAACTCCCAGCGGCCGGAGCCAGAGATGCCATGGCCACCCAGGGGGTCCCAGCTTCTTGCTGGGAATGGGGAAACCAGGGGAGCCACAACGGGCAGGAATATTAAAAGGTCTTTTTCTGTGGTTAAATACTTATGTTGGGATTGCAAAATAATACAGGAAAACAGGGAACATAAACTCATTAATTCAATAAAGACTGAGCTGACGAAAATGATCCTTCAGGTAAAAGGTGAAGCACAACAATGAAAAAGTATGTCTTCCAGCAGCAAATCCATCACTATTTACCTCCTCCTGCTAATGCAATCATAGTTTATGCTGAGCCCATCGTCAAACTTAAATGAGCTGGAAAAGAGAACATTCTGTTTTACAATTGTTAAAAACAATTGAACGCGACGTTAAGTTCGCCATCGGTTTTGGCAGCAAATCCCTAATCCCTTAAACTCCTATGGACACACTTTCTGCTCTTTTGTAACAGGGACTTAAAAAAAGTCATTAATTTGGCTGAGTGTGCAGGGGGGTGATGCAATCTGTGGGGAGCACTCGGACCTGCCAAGCGCCTGGGGCGTGCGCTCGCCTGGGCACGACCAGCATAAATGAGGAGAATAAAGTGATATTGGTCATTTCATGAGTTTTGGGGCAGGCAGAGAGTGTCCCCGGGTGGTCCCTCAGCAGAAGCCCCCGCAGAGGGCTGGGACCCCACAGAAGGAATTCTCTCTTCTTCTGCAGTGCTTAGCAAACACTTTTGTTTTGCTAATTTTACTCTAATCAGATTCCAAACTAAAATAATCCTCATTTCATTGAGACTGGAACAAGGAATATGCTAAAAGCAGGAACAACTGATAAAAACACGAATAAAATGGCTTTCATGTGCATGAGATTATTATAAACGTGGCTTCTCTTTTTCACAGAGAAAACACACCATCCAGTTTATTAACTGGAATTGGCTGGATTACAGTTTGAAAATAACATACACATGTTGGCAATTACTGCACTTGTCTATAGTTAGGCCTCTAAAGAGCACCCTGTGCCACCTTGTCCGGGGGAAACTGCAGCCGATTTGGCTTGCCTTACTAGAAGATTTTAGAGAAGTACCTTTTCCACATCTATACCTGAGCCTGGCTTCCGAATCCCTCCCTAGTCAGTGAGAGGGCAATCCCAAGGTTATTTATATCATTTATTAAGGGCATAAAAAATGTGATTTAGTCACTTCCCAGGTTTTGAGAGCGCTCTGTGCTGGGAAGAGCAGAGGGGCCAGGGAGGTCCATGGGCCAGGGACACGGATCGGTACCCCAGCCCCCTGTCCAAGCCTAGAAAATGATGGTTGTTGCCCAGTTTGGAGAGAGGGCGGCAGGAGCAGGCGGGGAGAAGCCAAAGGAAGTGATTTGTGGGACGTCCCCCCTCCCCGCCTCGAGGACACGCACGTTTCTCTGGGACTGACCCAGCCCGGTGGCACTAGAAGGACACGGGCAGGAGGTAGCAGATGTCTGCAGAGATTGTTAGGGAGGATCATCCACTCCCCCAGCACAAGGACTCTCTGCAGCAGACGTAGGAAAAAGAGGAGGAAACCCCAGCCCCAAATCTCTGCTTCAGGCCCATAATAAAGTCCTACATACCCCGGCAGCGATGACAGAGCGTTCCCCAGCCGGTCACCGGGCTGTGTGAGACATCACTCTCCAAGCAAAGCCTGGGATGAAATTACACCAGGGGCCGTGCCAGTCTCCAGCGGGTCAGGAACAGGAAGAGGATCTTTCCCCGTCTTACCTTACAGCTTCCCCCACGCGCCAGAAAAACTCGGATTATTTTTGCCTTTGCTGTGAGGGTGTGAGAGCCTGGCCCAGGTTGCCCAGAGAAGCTGTG
>BJBW01001548.1:0-136748 GCA_004320125.1 Scolopax mira | reverse complement strand
TTCCAGTGTTTTTAAAAATACTTCAAAACACAACGGATTTGGTTCTTTAAAGGACACACGACTGCAATCCTGGTATTGCACTCACAGCTCCAATGCACTGGTTTGTAAAATGCTACTTTATGGACCCTGAGATGTTGACCCCCCCAATGAATTCATGCAGCAATTAGCTCTTGATAAAAATTACACAAATGGACAATATTCACGTAACAGCTGCAAAATATTGCAAGAAATGAGTTATTCTGAATTTAAAAAATACTATCTGTACTAATGCTCAGAAACTGTAGCGATGCAATCATGATCCATGTACGTACCCAGCAGTACTTTCCTCTGGGGGAAAGGAAGTATCAAATTTGACTAATTCGGCATAATTTCTCATCTAGGAAACTGCTTTTTGAATACCGTATGTAAAATTTTGTCCCCATTGTGTAGAAACGTTTATAGGTACAGTGAGATACAACCAAATCCACCCCAGAACATCCGTTAAAACACAAACGTCCCCGAAGAAATCATTAGTAGTTTTTACAATGATTACGAAGCAGGGGGGTGCTGAGGCAGGGGGAAGCTAATATCCAAGAGCCCAGCACCCCCAGGCTCTGACCAGCCACACACCAGTGACCAGGGTAAGCAATGCCTTTAGCCCAGCTGCACTCACCACACAGCTGCACACAGCATAAACACTCCATAAACCCACAGAAAATGCATTTGAGCACAAACAATAAAAATATGTAAGTGATTCTCTAAGCAGCATTTTGTTTTCTCTTTTTTTTTTTTTTCAAAACATTAACATAGATAGATATTGGACTGATTAAATATCTACAAGTGCTTTTCCTTTACAAAAATACATATATTCTTAATAGTAGGATAGACTGTCATTAACAATGACCTGTGTTTTTTTCACTTCAATTTGAATGATTTATAAGCTAAATTTTACAACCACAAAAAGGTTTATTTGTAATATGATGTTATCACTTTTGACAAAAAGCTTAAAACATTTTATATTTTAAAACAAATCAGCAACGTAACATCACGATATGTTCTATGAGCTCCTACGTACTGTGAGGGCTGTTCTAGAAAAAACTGGGAACTACTGGTGAAACGCAAGGAAGCACGAGAACATCGTCACTGCTCAGCGTAGGCTCCTCTCCCACCCTAACCTGGGTCACAGCTTCGTTAAGGACACTTAGGCCCCCGTCCCAAAAATAATCCACGGAGAGAAACTCTACAGCATCTACTCTGTAGCCTGGAACCTCCAACAATTCAGGCTTTGCACTCATTAAAAAAAAAAAACAAAAAAAACCCCAAAAAAAACAAAACACAAACTATTTTCCTTTCAGTAGGTGAGTCTGCAACAAGGGACAAAATGACACATTGCTTCGTGTTTATTCCAGGAAGCTTGTATTTGAGGAAAAAAATACCATCAGTAGATTTTCAGAATGAAGTATTTCAGTCAGCTGAAGAATTAAATTGACCTATTACTTTCCAGTTTAGCTAATCACTATCCTGGAAAAGGAAATCAAGATATTTGGATTTCTTCATTTCTATTTTACACTGCTCAGGTAAAATAATCGACTTCTTGCTAAACCAACGGTCTCACCTCAAGGCCAGCAACGCCGTTCCCTAAAAAAATATCTATAAAAATCTGTAAAACACACTTAGCATCTGCTCATTATCCTCCAGCTCTGTCCTTTCCACCCTCCAAAAGTGCCACTGAGGCAGGAGGGGAAGCCCCCCCTGCAGCTGGGTGAGAGTCCTGTGCTCGGGCAGGTCTGGGGGTGTTCTGGGCCAGGTCTGGGGGTGTTCTGGGCCAGGTCCAGCAGACACATCAGCAACACCCTTGTGCTTCTCTTCCCGAGCACCAGCTCCAGCTCCAACAGCCACTCCAGCTCTCTTCACCTTCTTCCTACTCCTGTTGGCTGGGTTTTTATTGCCTTTCCTCTTTCTTTTGGAAACTGCCCAGTGTGCCCGGCCCTTCGGCTGGGTGATGGGGACAGGTCCCACCAGCCAGGTTCTGCTTGACAGTCCCCGCTGTCTCTCTTGACCACCACACTCCAGGAAGGGGCCAACACCGAACGCCAGGCCAGTTCCTGGGTGGCTTTACCTTTGGTATTAGATAGGTCCCTTAAAACTGATAGGCAATCAGACTATCCATAAAAATAGTTTATTTTTTAAAAAGAGTAAACTAAATATCTGACAAGAAAAGGTAATTTTAAATCAATTAATGTGGGATATTTTTCAGGAAAATGGGAGTACTTTTCATTTTACTACATCACAATTCATGAGGCGACACCATCAACATCTACTGTCCTCAATATAAGACAAAGCAGAATTTCAGGAGTGGAATCCCATCAAAAAATACGTCCCTCCTGCTTTGGTAATAAACATCTTTCTGAGAGGGCTCAGTGTGTTGCCTGGCAGCACCAACGTCGGGTGGTTGCAGCAACCCTTCTGTACCCCGCAGCACTTCTGAACTCCGAGCCTTCCACTCGCCACCACGAGGAGAAAGGGAAGTGCTGGGTAACTGCTTCTGTCAACTCTCACCTGTGAACCTCCTGAACAGGAGCATTCTCTAAGAATACTCATAAAAGTTACTGCAGTGCAAAGTACACCCAATGGTTCAGATAAACGTGCCAAGTCAAACCAATGCCTCTCTTTGGCTAAACGGAATGGACTCACAAAAACTTCCCCTTGTGGACACCTCTCATTCCACACTGTCTCCATCCTAGGGGTCCAAGGGCAGCTGGGAGGTCCCCGGCCATTTCTGGGCTCCTCCAATGCACTGCCATGTTCCACAACCACACAGACCAAAATCCCTTACTAGAGAATAAAACCACATCCTCACCCAGCCGCAGTAGCTACCTGAATCCAGAAGACTATTTATGGCACATACCTGGGATGGAAGAATCTGTCAGGAATTCATTAATTAATCCTTTTCATATTCTGGAATCTGATGGTCCAATCCTGTCTACAGGCAGCATATACAGTAGTTTAAAAAGTTTTGCTTATGAAGAAAAATATATTAACATTTTAAGATCATCCTTTGGAGGACATTCCTACAGAAAGGTATTTCAGATGAGGTCTGAAGGTCAGGCTGCCCATAGGGGATAGAACTAGTGGGAAAGGAGCAGTTGGAAGCTTTTCACGCTCCCTTTAGGGTGAATCAAGTGTCTTGTGCCTTGGGATTCCCCTGGAACAGGCTCTAGCAGCCTGCAAGCCTTCCTCCAACAAGTACCTTCAGCTGATGTGGAAGCATCACCTTGTTCAAACTGGCCATGGAGGGTTCCAACACAAACTTGCTGAAAGAAGCAAAGGAAAGCTGCCCAGAGACCCGAACCCATGAGCCCGTTCCTCATCCCCATTTCTCCTTTGTAACTCCTCAGTGTTTCTCCTCACTGGGATGAACTGGGGTGGGGCACGGAATGGGCAAAGGATGTGTAAGAACCTAGAACTGATGACAGAGGGTGCCTGAGGAGACACTTTAACTGAAATAAAAGGAGTAACATAGCATGAAGTAAAATGAGGGCAATATCCCACAAGATACTTTCGATGGAATCAAAAAGATGCCTCCAACCTTTCTCGGTGACGAGAAGAAACTGGACCAAGCTCCTGATTGTCTATTTGTCGTGGACAGGCATCTAAGCCCTAACTGCCTTCGGCCTTTTCTGGGATAAGAACGAGTGGGATCAGTCCATGGAACTGACAAGTATTTTATGTGGCTCCTCTATAAACAGGGCTCAACCTGCTTATTTTGAGACTTAAGTCTGGCTCTGAACAATGATCTGTTCTCTAGTATTTCTGCCAGACATGGGACCTGCCTGAGCTGGATGTTATTCCTTTTGGTGCAAATCCTCCCAAAAGTATTTTTTCTTGGGGAGTGAATGTTTCTTGGTGTCTTCAGTGACATGAAAATGTAAAAAAAACCCCCACAAATGGAACAATACAATTGAGTGACTAAACTCTGCCCTATTCTGTTATTTCAGAAAAGAACGGAAAAGAAAAAGTTCTTTGTTTCTCTTACAAAGTCACATCCAACAATTAGAGATGGGGGAGATGAGATGGAACTCCAGACTGTCCCTGTGCCTGCAGAACAAGAGCCCAGCTGGTACCTAAAGGGAATGGGATGGATCTCTTTTCTCCCACAGACACACTGGGAGTGTGTTCCATAACTGCAGAAGGGAAAAGTCAAGCCAAATTGTTGGAGCCTAAGGAGGAAAAAAGACCAAGATCCAGAACTCAAAGGTTCTTCATGCAGAAAATGAAATCATTTCAATATAAAAGGAATTCTGTTCATCAAGTTTCTGCAGAAATAGGATATTTTTCAATTTTAAATTGCTTTTTCTGCTTGTTTTCCACAAAAAAAAGATTCTCAATATCGCATGTTTATGAAATAGTTTTGCTGAAAACAGTAAGATCATAGCTAAAATACAGAAGCAAACATTACCCTGCCGAATGCAAATAATGGGTTTAAAAGGTATTCTGGATTAATAATCAGGCACTTTGCTTTAAATAGCATTTTCAGTAAAGTCAAAATAATACTTTTTGGAAATGTTTTTTTGCATACTAACTGCTACTAGTGAGCCTACACGACGTCCGAGGAATCAAATCCTAGAGGCTTTGGTGGGAACAGAGCTACTTCTGTGGTGAGTCACTTTGATCGTTGCAGTAATCTTATTTGTTATTTCATCCAAACAAAAGTAGGTTTGTAGGCCCTTAGCTAAGAGCAGTGTAGTAACGTGTGGTGGAAGAAACGTTTCTTGATTAACCATCTAATTCCATATTGTTTGAGGTATTACAGGATCTCGCTCGGTTTGTTATGAGACCAACGCAGCTACACTCCACAAAAAGTTCATTATGATGCTCGTTAATGAGTTATCCCAGGTTAAAGCCCACAAAAGTTTGTCACTTTTTGAGGAAAAAAAAAGCACCAAATGTGCAAAATAAGAGAGAGCAAGGTTAGGGAGTAGAGGGGAATTTTTTATGCCTTATTCCTCTGCAGCAAGTACTGCCCGTGGGGGAAAGGCTGGGAAACAGTGTCAGCAGCACGTAGTTTATATCCCTGTTCCTTACCAACCTGCTGGGGTGACACGTGGCCATGGGAATGCCCAAAGCTCCAGGATGGCCTTTGTCACGGTTTTAACCAAACGCTCACGTTCTTGGGTCACTTTATCCCATCTTTGGCACACAGGGCTCTGCCCAGGCTGCATTCCTCAGCAATTGCCCAGGGGCACAAAGGAATTAAACACGTGGATCTGTAGAGCCCCGGCACACACGTGCTATAGGGAAGAGAAATTACCTGTAAAAAAAGGCAATGCCTGTGTCACACCAGCTGCCCTGTTAAGATACGTATTTCATGGGCACTTTGCTGCCACAAAAACTATTAAACAATAACTGTTAGAACATAACAGCAGTGCTGCCAGAGCAGCAGGTGTAGGTGGCCAGATCACACGCATTTGATGCTGTGACTCTCAGCTGGGAACATCACATCTACCTGTCAGTATTTTCCATGCTTAAAATAAAGATTTGCCTTCTGTAATCAAGCTTTAAGCTCCATCAAGAAAATACCATGAATTAAACCAACGTCCAATTCTGATCAAGAGAAATCCAAGGCTCTCAACTGCGAATCCAGAAAGTCATTAAACTGTCAGATCTATTAGTTGTCATTCAGAAGCAAATCCAAAGCAGTCCTATTTCAGGGATCCTGTTAGGTGGATGCAAATTTCTGTGCAAGATAACCAAAAATGGATTAAAAAGACTGTGGTGTTCTCTTCTTAAACCAGTCTGTTCAAATTTGGCAAAACAGCAAGCACAACCATTGAGGAAAAAAGCTGTCCCCTGACCCAAGCAGAAATTACATTTAAGAGCACTACCACTAGCTTTGTGACAAACTGAGCCAGGCATTCGATCTCTAGTGAGTCTACAGTGAAAATACGGGTATAAAAACACGTGACATTTTTATATAAAAACTGTAGGGTGTCATTGGTGTGTGCATGTCAGTATTTACAAATGCTATCCTGTTCCTACCGTACAAAACAACTGGATATACTGAGGAGGAGAATGATTTGCAATTAGAACGCAATGCACGCCCTGCTCTTCCAAGCTGCTCCAGGAGGAGGACTCCTAGCTATATACACAAAAACCCTGTTTTTCCCTAGAGACCCTGCAGAGGAGAAGCTCCCCCTTCCTGCTCCACGGAGAACCTTCTGGTTCCTGTCCCGTAGCACTCCATGGACAAAGCAGTGCCCGGACCAGTGCGGGGAAAGGAGCAGCATCTTCCCCAAGGCTTTTCTTCCCCAGGCTCACCGGCACCCACACAATATGTGCGACCTCGACCTGCAATGGCAGGTTTCCTAGTGCTGCCCACAGCATCATTTCTGCCCCTCACCTGGGCTCTGGAGTGCAATCCAGACATACACCCATTCCTCAAGTCATCAGTGTCAGAACTCCTGCTCACACCAACGGGGCCAGGCTTCACCCACAACGTGCTTTTTTCTTCCCCCTACAGAAACACAAACAAAAATCTACCAAGGGGTGATAGCCCTGCATCCGTCTTTCATGCTCCATCCCAAGACAGAATTTCCACTCTGTCTTACCTGCCTACGGTTAGCTTGCTCTACAGTAGCTCCTGAAAAGTTGATTTGGTTCCTTTTTGCTGCCTGCAAAAGGCGTCAGAAAGTCGATGGTTATCTACACCACCAGCAGGTCTGGCAGATAGTATGGGGAGTGAGTGGAAATTACACAAAGGTACTAAACTCTAACTTTCTCCACGCAATTTGAAGTGAAAAACTCAACTGACCGCAAAGCAGAGCGAAGACAATGGAAGACTACGGAAAACAGATGGGTTAACGCGTTCCCTGCGGCGTTCCCAGAGCCCCCAGTACCACTCTGTACTGGAACCATCACCCCTGCAATACCTAAGGCAACTATCGCTTTTTATCCAGTGCTACCAGGTCGGGGGGGAGCCCAGACCCCAGCACTGCTTTTGGGCTCATCTTCAGTATTGCATCACCTCTCTTCTGACAGCAAGAGGAATGAAAACTTCTACGGTGAATGCTAAACTCCAGGTAGTCACCAGAGACATTTAATGTCATTAAAGCTATGTATTACTTTTCCTTTAGCATATTATATACCTCCAACCAGTCTTGAAAGGAAATGCTTACTATGAAAGGCAATACTTGTGTAAAATGTTGCCTTGGTTTGTAATCTGACAGTGAAACCTAGTTGTTCCATAGACACATTATTTTTAACTTCCTTTTCATGGAGGGTTTATTAGAAGAAATGTAATCTGACCAGAAGCCATTTTCCAAAAACAGCTAGTATCCCAAACTCCAATCTTTAGGGAAACCATAGAAAAGTGCAATCACAAAGGCTGCAATGCTTTGAAGCAATATTAGCAGAATCTATTTAGAAGATTTAAAACGACTGTTTTGAATTACCACGTTCTACATCTCTCGTTAGCGGTAATTAATCTTCCCTCACTGCAAAAGGACTGTCGCACACTCACGAGTGAGCTATACCTGGACCTGTGAGAAGCTTATCAAGAAAAAGTTAGTGGCCCAATCACCACTCTTCTAAATATATTTTCTATACAAAATATCTTCAAGGTATAACCCTTAGTTATTTTTACAGTACTCTATGATTTAAACAACACTATTCAGTAAAATAGCCAGTGTGTGAAACCACAACACCACACGGGACGGGCGCTCCGCCGCTTTGCTAGTGTCATCGACGTTAGGACCAGGGAAATGTTCTAACACGCAAGCAAAAATATTCCATAGTTTTTCAATCCGGACTGTACACGTCATGATTTTGGCTATGATTTGCAGCACACTCGTGAGATACACAAATATCTTTATGCACGTTTCAGTAGCAGAATGGCACTTGGCTTGCTCTAAGAGAAACAACAGAGATGCAACCGACGATTTTAAGAAAGACAATGTCCTTATTTGCATGCTGAAAATCTGGTTGTGTCCCCCTAATCCAGGCACATCCATTCATTGTGCAATCTGTCGATGGGTAAACAATAGTGCAGGATTCATCTCAGTGGGATCTGGCCCTTTGGTCTAACCGAAGTCAATTCTAGGTCGATACTGAAGTACCATAGGGTAAGACTAAAAACAAGAGAAAACCAACAACAAGAAGACAAGAAAACATGAAGACATAATTCATAAAAAAATACAAAGAAAATGCAATTAAAGGTCGCTTTAGGAATAGACAGAGCTTATCCCTAAGACACACGTATATGGCAATCGGTTTTATTTAGATGTAATTTATTCTATATATTTCCACAGTTAAATCCATACCTGTACTTCAAATCTATATTTAATCTCTAAGTCAGTTAAAGTTGTCGCTATTTGTTACTAATATAAAATTCCTGCTTTTGTGTGGTTTATCTACTTTTTTAATCTGTTTGTTTTTTTTTTTAATCTGCTTTTATGTGTTTCCTGATTTGTATGTTTTTTACGACGTATACACTAGGTGTGCTCAGACAGCTCCACTTATTGCTGCGGTGCTGTGTTTGAGGAAAAGCAATCCCAAAGTGTTATACTTTCTAAAACAAACATTTACAGATGATGTTCTTTCTTTGATTGCTACGTATGTGGAGGCTCCATAGCTATACTAGTAGCCAGCACTAGTTAACAGGAGCCAGGCTATGTTGGTATTAAAAAATAAAAAAAAAAAAGGGGAAAAAGATCAGGTCAAAATGCTGCCAGTGGATTTTGTGAGAGATGAGGACTAACTTCTCCCCATGATCCAACTCCTCAACTGCAGATCTACTGATTCATTTTTATTAGTTCTCACTGGGAAAAAAAAAAAAAAAGGGCAAACCAACATCTTGGATCCCCAAATTGGACAAAACTCTTGTGGAAGGGGAGGCAGAAAGGGCTGTGGAAGTACCTGAGCACTTGTGACTGGAAGCTGTGCTTTACTAGATGTCTTATTTTCTCAGTCCATCAGCATTTCATATCAGTTTGAGGTTTTCCTCTTAACTTCCTTAGGTTACTGGAAGTTTTCTATAGCATAAAACCCAGAAAAAATCCTGCTGTCTCAGCAACCACGTGGGCTTAATGACCTCTCTGCCACAGGGCAGAGGCACAGGGCTAATTTTAAGCTTTATTATTGCAAATTTGGAATTTTAAAGAATTATTACAAAAGTTATCATTAAAACCAGGAATACTTTACTGCATCCTTCTAATGCAATGCAGATGAACTTCAGTGACAAACCAGAAAGATACCACTGCAGAGACCTGCATGGGTTAATAGACTTTCCATGCCCTGGCAGTGAAAGCACGATCCCACTGAGTTTTGGGGATCGCACTGGCTGGGGATTTACAGGCTGGAGGGCAGAGAAATCAAACCATTAACCCAGAGGAATTCAGCAGCAGCAGGAGCGTCTGGGAGAGAAGACAGGGAGCACCATGTGTAGTCGGCGTGTGCCAGGAACAAACCTATCTTTGTAGGATCATACATTGGTCTCTGATTTTTTTTTTTGCATAGGATATGCTTACCATATTATCTAAGTGCTATTTTACATTCTTTTCCACTTTGATTACATAAATCATCTCTAAAAGTACTCAGCTCTACCGGGAAGTACAGAGGGGCAGAGGCAGAGCAGTCACCGCACAGAAGCTGCCGTGCAAACCAGCGAGGCTTGGTGCTTTTGCAAACAAAATGACAAACCAACTGTATGAATAAAATGCACTCCGCTGGAACAATTCTAGTCATTGAAGCTGGCAGGGCTGCAGTAGGTCCCTCCCATCCACACTGGGGACTGACCCTCTACTAGTAACTCTACTATTTTTGCTTGAGCAAAACTATTATTTCAAACTTCCAAAGTAACTTTTAGAAATTCCAAACAGAATCCTCAACGATGAAACCAAGATACTGTTTCCTGCAGGTATGAGCCAGTTTTATCAAGAGACTTAGAAGTAAACTTCAGTCTGCAGGTTCTGAAGATTTTGGTTTGTTATATACTAGAGATAAGGCATTATTCCATTTCTAAATTTAGAAAAGATGTGAAAGGAATATAATATTAGGAAAAAAAAAATTATCATTTCTTTACTCCATTAGAAAGAACATATGAATTGCCAAAGAGAGGTGAAGCCAAAGCAGTCTCTTTGGACTCACACTCTGCTGGTTGGGGGTGGGCTATCACCCTACGAATGCCAGCTCTCTAACACATCAACGGCCTCAGGGAAAGTAAAAGAAACCCCTAGACCTTTTCTTCTCTATTATTTAGAGAAAATTTAGAGTCTATTTATTCATTCAATAAAGCTTTCTCTGAAGGAACGAGAAAGCTCAGGCCTTACTCAGGGAGTTCTAGCCCTTTGTGGGCAGGAGTTCTGAGGCCTGCACAAGGTGGGCTCCAGCGGAAGCGCCGAGGGGAGCCTGAGGACTGTCGTATGGACGGTCGTGAGTGCCTCTTACCTGAGAAAAAGTGCCATCCTCTGAGCAGACTTGCGAAGATGAGCAGTTCTGACACCGAAACTGCGAAGGAGATGATTTTCTGATCAGATAAGAGGCATCCACAGCCGGACATATACATTTACCATTTTTTTTTTTTTTTAAAATTTTCAAATGTAAAGTTTAAAATTAATCTACTTATTTAAAACAGGAAATATTTCTCTAAGGATTAAATAGATATTTTCCCTTTACTACCTCTTGTAAGGTAGTACAGAGATATGCCAGTAAAAACTCGTGGAGAAGAGTACCAACGATGGAGACAATGGATTTACTTGATCTTCATCCAAAAGGAGATTGTTAATTAATTACCATCAGAACTTCTGTTTTCTAAACAGACCCAATGTTATTGGGTTTATCACCTGTAATCTTTACAGGTTTCAGTTTGCCATCTCTGACTTCAGGGGAGTGAGTTAAAACTAGATACATGAAACTGTGACCACACACCTGAATCTACTTCGTGTGTTTAAACACAACTTGTACATTTAATTAAGAGTTACCAACTCTTACATTCACTTAATATTTAAAAATTATAGTTCTGGGATTTTTGAAAACTCTAACCAGTATAAATAATGTCCCTTTTGTCAAGATGATGGTTTCTGTTGCTTCTAAACCAAGGCAGCTGCCAAAAGCCCATCTGTAGACGGGGGCTGCAGCGATACCTGTGCTGAGAGGATTCCACTATCACCTCAGTGTCTCCCAATGGCACAGCCACTGCTAACGAGGGCAGAAGATGGTAAGCCAACCAACCAACTGCTTCAGCAGTATTGCAAAAAAGAATACTTTAAGTTTCCTTATTGCTCCGAACTGGGGTTTCAACAATCATCACATTTCGGTGCCATATCACTTCCAAAATGAATGAATGAATACCTGCCTATATGCATTAGCTCCCCTAATTCCTACCAAAATCTATTTTATTCTCTCTCTCTTCAGATTAAGGTAAAACTTCATTAAACTTGTGAATTTTTAACTCCACAGTGTGCTTAATCCTCTGTCTTCTCTGTCCATGCCCCAGTGGTTTTAACTCTGAGCACCTGGAAGCTTAAAAAGAGTACTGAGAGTTTGGAAGTTTTAACAGCTCAGTAAATTAACAGATGGCCAGTGCTTAGCCTCAGCTGCACCCCACTACAGCCTCCACTGGTAGTGACAGACCACAAACCTGCACCTACCACAAACCAGCAAAGGGTGAGGAACAATCACCAGCCACACTCAAGCAAAAAGAAAGAAAAGAAATAGAGATATGACATCTAAAAAATAAAAAAAAATTAAATATACAAGGCAATTAAGGGCTACTGGGTACCAGACCAGAAATAAAAGTTAAACATTGCAATTAAAATATACTCATGCATCAAGGAAAACCTATTTAGCTGTGTTATCTGGTTGTGTGTTACACAGCATATCAAAAAAATATGGGTGTAGTATAAACAGGAACAATAATAAACCAATTACATTTTTGCAGTAGTTTTTCAGTGTCACTTTCACTTCCCTGCCTGAATACAACAGATTCTTAATAAAGAACTGCTGGGTGCAGATCCCCCACTAGTGTAACTCAAAAGGTCACTGAAAAGGAAATTTGCAGAAAAAGAAGCAGCACTTGGTTTTCAGATGCTTGACTCAAAACTCTGAGCAGAAACTGGGTGTGAACTTTGCACACCTGCTGCTTTGAAGTTTCAGGATCTGCACAATCAACGTGCTGCAGGGTCTCAATCACAGAGTGTAACATGAGAAATCAGAAAACATGCAAAATGCATGTTTAAATATAAATATCCCCTTAAGTACAGGGATATTTGAAGGGTAACAGAATATATTTCAGAACAAGTTGTGAAAGCGTGTATACTCTCTATATTAAATACACCAAACCCATCATTTGATTAATAATGTAACAGCATTTACGTTTTCGCCTCTTAGTCTCCATCTCGTCATGTAGATGAATTCCATCGTGTGATCCTTCCCCATGATCTCTCCGTTGCATAGTACGTCCAGCTTAAAACACAACAGAACAAACAGTAAGACAAAGGGATTCCAAATTTCGATGTCTAAATCAGCTCCAAAATGAATGTCTGAGAGTTAGTCCCACTACTCCTACCGTTACACAAGAGTTGTATCAGATGCATCTCCATCCTGGATAAACACACCATACTGACCACGTGCCATTTCGTACAGGGGTTATTCCACTTGGGGTATTCACTTTGGTTTTTTCAGGTAAGGGTTGGACAGAAGAAAGGCTACAAAACTGGGCAGGAAATCACTGGAAGCCAAACTCTGCCTGTATTTATCAATACCACATGCCATCTGTTTGAAGACAAAGCCTTCTGCTGGATTTTAAAAGGCCTTCTTGCTATATCAATGCTCTTTCAAACCCAAGGATACAAACCCCAAATACTGTAATTTTCAGTTTTTTAAAATAAATGATAAAGTAATTCAAAAGCAAATGACATCAAATGGCAGCATGTCATGATCCCATGGCAAACTCCTGATCTCGTGCTCCCCAGTCACTCTGAAGGTTCTGGAGGTACCGCTCCTCACTCCCTTCTAATTACTGGGTAGTTTCTTACAGCTACAGAAAATGCAGCCGCAGAGTAATCTGGTGTATCTCCAGTTGATCTCTCCTTTCCACAGTACTTACTAGCCCCAAACTGTATTAAGTGACTTTTGGTTTTAGCCACATGGAAAGAGAAAGCATTTATTTTTTACATAGAAATATCTGCCACAGGATGCAGCGCAGACTGAAGTTACTAGAAGTGTGCGAGTCCCCTGATCAGCCACTTCAATCACTGTATAAAATGATCACTTCTCATTTAAGGGCAGAAAATATAACTTGGAAAATGAAACAGTACTTAGTGATTGGGCTAAAAAAAATATTCCTCAATTTCAAATGGGATTAAACTTCATAAAAACCTCATTAACTTCATTCATAAACTTCATTAAACTTCATAAAAATACTTTGGAGGAAAATAAAAATACAAGCAACACTATTTCAAATGTACCTCGTAAGAACTTGGAAGTTTTAATTTTAAGCTGAGAAACTTTTTGATAGTTCCTACAGTCACTCGAGTAGAACAGCGGATAAATTTCTTCATTAAACCCTAAAGCAACAGCAACAAAACAGAAAAACCACGTTAGAAATTTTGGAGCATGTAAGCAATCTTTAGTACAAGAACAGCTGGGATTGATTCTTTTTTTCCAAGCAGTAACCAATTTTACTGCACTCTCTCCATCCATAGCTTCACTTTTGTTCACCTTTTTTTGCAAAACTTACAAGATGTCAAACAAGTTCATTTGACCCATCTCTGGTTCTAAAGAAATTTCCAAATGACACAAAAGGCAGGGAAGAAAAAAACCCAAAGCACCAAAACCAGCAGCAGCCCCAGAAGACCTTGACTAAATCTAAGTGTCTGTGTCAGCAACGCCCGGCTCAAACAGATGGGATGTTTCTTAGAATTTCTTTAGTCCCTCAGAGAAAAAGGAAGTTAAGACATCCTCAAATAATCTAGGTAAAATACAGGGAAGCTATAAACCCAAGATGTGATGTTATCACTGATTCTGCAATCCAGAACCTGGCAGTTTTGATTCAACAGGAAAGCTGGAAACCTGAGAGTCCTCCATGGTGATGGAGACACAGATTTCCTACTGTGTATGGCAATAATAGGCGCTAATAACACATACACACATTTTCTTGATGAATCAAAACCTTCTTACTGCATAAGAACTTCCAAAATTATACATGTAACATCACACATAGAAAACAGATAGTGTGTTATTAGACACATTTTAAATACTTTTTTAATTCCTGTCTTCATAATTTGATAAATTATTAAAGTCTAAGGGGATTTCTAAACAATTCTTTCTACCATTAGCTAATCTTGCCTTCAGGAATAGAACCAAATATCCCTAATTCTTAGAGCAGCAGTTGGCAGGTGTTACTCTATACGTTTTACAGACAGAAGTGACCTGCCCCAGGCCCAGGTGACACATCGGGCTTGGGATCAGGGTTACAGCTCAGAAGATCCGAATCCAAATCATAACTGAAAAGCAGCTTTGTAAGACAGTGTTCCTGGAAGTGTGGGCAGCTCACCTCACCTACAGCTGGCTTTTTAACGCCATCGAGGCTGTAGACTGCAAAACTGTAATCCATTATCAACAAAATAAAAATCCACTGTTACAGATGGATTTCTGTACGGAACTGTATTTTCTTTCAAAATTCCAAGGTGCGTTGAAATGCCTCAAACAAAAGGACTAAATAAGCATGGAAGTGGAGACAGGTGACCCTGCTGTGCCTGTAAGGGGTTACAGCAGCACCCCCCATTGTCAATTACCATCACTACTCACTTTGACCACGTTGTCCCCCGACTGCCCGTTGTTGCGCAGGCAGTCCAGGCAGATGGCAATCTGTGGGTCGCTCCTGTGATAGTCTTTGTCATCTTCATTTTCATCACACTCCTCGTCTACTTTGGGTTTATCAGCTTTTGGGCTTTCGTCTGCTGAATATAAAGACAGTATTATTTAAGTGTAAAATAATTAAAAGTCACAGTAGCAACAAATTTGTATTTAAAGTAACACTTCATTTTCAAGAGTCTATTTTTTCTTTAACTTCATACAATTTTAATTCAGTGCATTCTTATACTGATCAATTTACAAATCTCTGAAAATAAATTTTTGCTATTGAAATTTTAATGTAATATGCAAACAACAGATTTCTATGTAACAGAAAATAATTGGGCTGATGGACCTTTGCTCCTGTTACTGTCCTGTCCAGTGATTAAAACCCTCAAGATCACCCAAAAACGTAAAACTACCCTTATGGTGTGGCAGCTCACTGCCAAAAATACTGCTTTGCAATAACCAGTGGAATAACTAATCCTGACACTTGTATATCAAAGGAATCAATTCCTCTGAACTGCCACAATAACCCAGTGCAGACAAGTTCCTGAAATGTTACAATGAAATAAACTAAGGGAAGAGAAAACTTTCATCCACTTTTGACCTGGTCTAAGTAATGCCACAGTAAAAACTCCAGGTGTCTCTCTCCAGAAAGATTTCATAACTAAATAGCCATATGCTTACTTACTCCTCTTTAAAAATAAAAAACATAAAAAAGAGGAATGTTCCCCAATTTTTTTTGTGGCAGAGCCCATCTGTCCTGTGCAAGGCAAGGCTACAGTCACTAACAGAGCTGGATATATCTGTAGCTACATCTGTAGCTACTTAAAAGTATATTGTGAGTGTTAGAATCTTCCTCTTATTCACAAAACAATCCAAACCAATCACTTGTTACATTTAGTAACTGATCTCCATTCAGTTTGCCATTAAATTATGGGAGGAAGGCAAGAACCAGAAGAGTAAACTGATCATAAGCAAGTCACATTCTATACATTGCAAGTTATGTATTTTTTCTATTTATATAGCAGAAAATAGTTTTCCAGTAAATGTCTATGTAACTAAAAATATTTTCTAAGTACTTTAAAACCTGAATAGGTATATGCCACACAGTATGTTGTAGTAAATCTAAAATGTCCTGCAGTTCTTCATTTATTTTTATAACAAAAGAACCTTGCCCCTTATAATGGATGCCAAATGCAAATCAACAAAACTAGCGAGAAAGAAAATGAAACGTTATGAAGTTGAAAAGAAGATTTATAAACAGTTGAGTGCAGAAGAGTATTGCAAGATGTTTACTTGACAGTGATCCTTTGCTAAAAATAGCTATTTCTTTAGTTTAGCAAAGCTTTAAAAAAATTCTTAAAAGTGCCCAAATGAAACAGGCTACAACATCAAAACCTTGATGTCAAATTAAAGGGACATGAAACAGTTGGATGCAGCCCTCACTTAGCACCTCAAACTGAGCTCTCAAAGTTCATGGGTCAACTACAAAACAAAACAAAAAGAGAAAAGGAAAAAAAGGGAAAGCATTTTGGAATCTTTAGAAACTAATTGTTTAGCATGTGTGGAAAACCGTTTTACTACTTGTCATAACTAATTCTTGACAACCTCCTACTTAACAGCTGGTCAAACTCAGTCACGGAAAATAATCTGCAACAAACTCACGCAGTTCTGCATCTTTCTGTATTAAGGAAATTAAGAATTCAAGCAGAAAACCGCATGAGTGTGGAAGTGAGAGCTCAGGGTAATGCAGTAAAATAACATAAGTCGGGCAGTGTTTGCAGCAGAAGGGGTTCCCAGATGTGCAGCAGTACGGTAGGGCCAGAGCTCCACGGGTTTGGTGTGAGTTTCTGCAGCCCCTCTGAGTACACGCAGCAGCCTTGGAGGGGACGGGCCGTAACAAGCACCCACTGAGCACAGGGATCAGAGAGGGAAACAAAAGCATCACCTTGGCCGTTTTCTTGAGGTTTGTTTTTCTTCCAGAACTCGATCTCTCGCTGCAGTTCCTCTAGTTAACATCAAAGAACAGTCACGTGAATTTTTAAATCGATGCTACAGGTATATCCTTAAAAACATCCACATCCCCCCCATCAACCCAAACAGGCACCCGAAACCAAACCAGAACTTACGTTCTCGAAGTCCAGGCACGAGCTTAAATATAATTTCCTCTAAGGTGTTATCCAGCCTTGCAAAGGGAAAAAAAATACATTTCACATTAAGGAGAAACTACCAATTTAACATATTTTTAGCCTTTAAACAACAAAAACTTTTGCATAATAAAATGAATTTTTGGTAAATGCTACATCATGTGAAACCCAATTGATTTTAGGTAGAGAAACAATGTGCACTAAAGCTTAGCTCAACCACCTCCTGAATTGGTTTCTTTTAGAAATAGACAAGGAATTTACATTTTTTAGCGTATAAAGACAAAAATGAAAGAGAAAACACATTAACATTTTCGTTGTTGTGATTTGTGTTAGATACAGCCCATTGTGTTATTTAAAAGAACAAAGCAGGAAGGCAGTACCCGACCTTAAGGTCCGGGTGACAAGTAACGAGCACAACAATGATAAACTCTCAATTGCCACATTACGTGTTTGAGTGCTTTGTAATGAGGCTGTCCTGGAAAACTGAACAGACAACACGGAGAGGCCTGAGCAGGATGAAGCCGTGGAGCATCCCACCACTCTGGCCAGACAGCTCCCAGCACGACCCAGCAAACCCCGTGCAACCACCGAACCCGCCAGGAGTTTGTCCCCTGACAATGTCCCCAGCACGGGCACCTCCTCCCGCACCCTGCCATCAGCTCTTCTTCTCCATGCCACCAAAAATAGCTATTATGGTCCCCTCCAGAGGACACAGCACGTCTACCTTTGTTGTTGAAGCTAAAATATTTTTCTTTTATTTCCCTTGCTTTTACTTACTCTCCTTTTATTTAGTTCATCACCCACGTCCTCTCCCTGGCTCACTTTTCCTTTGGTTTCCTCTGTCTCTCGTTCTGCTTCGTTCCCCTTTCTCCCCCATCCTCTACCCCTTTGCAGCAGTAACTCCTGCTGTCCCCAGCCCAAAGACCTGCCCCGAAGCAGAGCCCTAAGTCAGACAGCCAGAGAAATTCAATAAAGTTGATGATTAGATTTATTGCCCAATCGTCTCATTTTGTGACTAATTCCCCATGTTCTGCATCAGATCATGGAGACATTCATACCACAACAATATTCATATTTAAGCTATGACTGCGACTAATTTTTGAATTGCTGCCTCTAATAAGGACATAAATAAATATATTCAGCAAGTGACAGGTACCTCTGAACTATCTGAAGCGAAGCAAATGAAGAGTGTCACTCAGGAACACTTGTATCCAAAGAAACGTGTCACCAGGAAAAAGGAAACCTCTGTGGTGTAACCGCCCCAGAGCCAACCCAGTATCACTGAGGCACAATTCTGCTAAATCAGGAAAGGGAGTTCCAGAATTTACCACTCTTCCTGGATTTTCATTTTAGAGCTCAGTGTTGGATTTCAGCCTTAGGTTAACAGCTTCAGCAGCCCCTTAGTGCTGCCAACTAAAGATACATCTAAAAAAACTCACACAGTTACGAAGTTAATGGTTGGACTTGATCTTAAAGGTCTCTTCCAACCTAAACCATTCTATGAAGTTATTCCAAACTGAGTTTATAAAGTAGTTTCTCTCAAAGATCTCAGTTAAAAATACTATCTAGAGTGTCCAGCGCCATTTCTGAGAAAATGACTGCATTTTTGAGCAATGACGGGCTGGTCTCTGCAGCCGGAGCCCAAGACTTGCATTAAATTACGCAGGCAACATCCAAAACAGATAATTCCATTACACTGCTCATGGGCTCTTCTCATTATTAGTTTAGCAAATGTTTAAAACTGTTTCATCAAAGTCAAGCAGCAAACTACTAGTTACGTGCCGTTTGTTGGCAAATAAAGCCAATGACTCTAAAAGGATTTTCAGGAAATAATCGTAGAGAAAATAGCTCTTCCCACATTTCTTGTGGTCTCAATTTTTCTCACCCTTCTATCATTTCCTGCTTAAAGCATGTTATTATTTTACTAAACGTCTCCTAGATGTTTCAGAGAATGCTTTTTTCCTGCTCCTATGAAATGGTCCTGTCCCAATAAAAGAAATTATTTCTGAAATGCTGATGAGTAGCCTCACGCACTCCCTGCAGCACCTTGTGCACCTCAGACTCTGCAAGAGCAGAAAAATACTCCTGGTAAACATGGACATAAAGCCTTTTAGCCCTGCCCTTCCAAAGCCCTTCAGATGATGGAGCCTTTGGAGCTGCTGAATTGAGCTTCTCCCCCCCATCCCTCGGTGTGCGACTGACCCCCGGGAATTGCTCTGCACACACCCATCAGACACAAACACCAAAGCAAACCAGGGCATCCTGCAGCAAACACAACTAGGAAATAATACCAACCCTAGTAAATTCCAGATACAAATACTTTTTTAACATTGACGTAAGAATATTGTTTTCTGAAATTCTAATGGCGCTGGGGTGGGAAGGAGAGAGGAGGGAAGGGTGGGAGGGCAGGGACTGGCTACAGCATTTTAGGAAAAGTTGTTCCTCTTAGGATGCCATTTCTTGGTTTCTCTGCAGGAGGCTATTGCCTTTGGTTCAACATAGCATCGCTCAAAGAGAATGCAGAGTTTCAAGACAAATAATGGTTTAAACAAAGATGTGCCGTTGTGGTATCAAAGAATGCAAACTCTCAAGAAAGGGCATTTTCAGTGTCGAAACTTTCACGAGTGTCTTTTCTCTGACACCAGATTTCAATTCCAACCAGTAAATCTGCTCCTTGGACAACTCTGTTATTTGCATGATTCATTTGCTACATTGCTCTAAGAAAAAAAAAAAAAAAAAGTTGCATGCAGTTTGGAATGCCCTAAATAGTTTGAAAAAAGAAACTCTAGAATTGAATTTCATGTAAAGAATAAAAGAGGTGTGGTTCATTTGTTTGTTTAATAGAGGCATTGAAATACTTGTTTTAATCTGTACAATATACCCAGCCTTGCTGTGTCTTTCTTTTACCTTTTCCCCTTTAATTATATCTGATAAAACTCAATTTACAATTTACTGGGAGATGAAATATTGACAGAATTTATGGCCAAGAACACTTGATATATGTATTATGCAAATAAGTAAAAAAATTAATTCATTTTCAGTATAACGATACTAGGATTACTTTTTATAATTATTTTTTTGTTCTTCCATGCCAGCAATGTCATCTTACCTTAACATTTCTAGTGGATTGGTCTCATGCACTTGGTTTCCACACCTGGGACAGTCATTGCTGTCTTCGAAGTGTTGAACGATGCAAGTCTTACAAACTGAAGGACAAAGAGAAAAAACCCAGCTGAGACCAGGATCTAAATCCTATTGCTCGAACATGACCTGATGATACCAGCTAACCACATGCAAAGATAAAAGAGCATGGTTTTAAAGCAAGTAATTCCAACTCCACTTCTCGTTCCTCAGAGGCACAGTAGGTTCTGCCGAGTCCAGCAGGACAGGTCAGACAAGCACCGCTTTAAATTATGGGGTATTTTTAACTACTGATAATTCTCCCAGCGTCATAAAATGCAGAGCTCAGAGTATGCAGCACGTGTAAAGGGAGGTTCTGAGGATGCACATCCCGGGGAGCGCTGGCCCCGTGGAGCCCCTCCTCACTTCAGGCCATCAAAAAATAACTTCTGCACATTATTTTCTTCCCAACACTGCTGCTGGCACCTGAAAATACTGGTGTAAATACTCGTGAGAGAAAAGTTGACAGAAGTTGCACAGGGGTTCAAAGTGGCTGCTTCCCTTCTGATGCAGCACCTTTGACAGCAACGGCAGAACTTATGGCAAGCAATTTAATACTTGAATCTTATAATGAAATAATTATAATGATCATGACCATGGCAAGTATAACCAAACCCAACCCAACAACAATGTGAATTTAAAATCCAATGAACTGAAATTGAATAGCCAAGGTGCCACAGTGCTGTTGCTGCCAGGTGTGAAGCGCAGCCTGCAAACCTTACTGCCATGAATAAGGAAATGCAGGCTGAGGAGAACAAACACCCTGCTGTTGGTGTCCCTGCCTTACAGCGTTCTGGGAGAGAGAAACTCCATCCCCTGTTCATTATTCCCTCACCTAAACCCAAAGGAGAACTGCAAATTCATCAGTAAATGGAGTGAAAAAAGAAACGGCCTGTTGGGATTGCAATGTGCTTTCTGCTGAAATGCTGGGATTTCTTCCACCGTTACCTGAAGAGTTACCCCTCCAAAGTGGAGCAGAGAGCATGGGCACGGGGACAGCACCAGCAGGCTGAGGGACACCACTGAGGGGATGCCCGAGGTCCAAGAAAGAGACTAATGATTAATGAACAGATTAATCTCCAGTGTTAGAGAGGTCTTTGAGCAGAATATATATAGACAAAGCATCATGAGGAACCAAGAACCTAAGCCAGCCCTATATGGGTGTGTTCTGTACCCCAACAAACACACAGACCCGGGGCCAGTCTTCATGCAGCCAGTGCCAACCATGGGGTACCCTGTGCCATGAACCCCCCCTTGAAATTGCAATCCAACACTGCAGTAATCTCAAACAACCTCCACTTCTTCTCATTTAAAGCTATGGTGCTGGGAGGATTTGCCTGCCAAAACTAAATGTGATTTACCAAAGGTAATGTAAAACTAAAAAAATACCCATAAACTCTAGCACTGAAGAACAATGAAGTGATATGTGACACTCCCAGTAGGAGTAGGATCATCAACCGGTGTTCTTAGATAGTTATGATAGCTTTAATCTTCCTGTTATTCTCAATATAAAACAGTGAACATTTTTCAAAGCTCATCAAAGTTTCAGACAATGGGATGAAGCCTAAGTACTGGGTGAAAAGGGCAGGGAAAAAGGGAATCTTAAAATGTAATTAAATTACAGATATATTTATTTCACCACCTGTCAACAGACACACTGGCTTCAGTTCCAAAAGCACAGCGATGTCATCAGAACACTGCACCCGACCCAATGGTTGTAGACAAGATGAGCCAGACCACAGCAATACCTCTGGAGCTAGAGCCAGCACGATCACCACCAGCTTGGGGGGAAAAATGGGGTGTCTGTACTCCAGACATGCCCTAGAGATGACCCATAGGGCAGAGCAGAGTCTGAGAAACCCCACCAGAAACTGCAGAGTCACAGAATCACAGAATGCTATGGGGTTGGAATGGACCTCTGGAGATCACCCACTCCAACCCCCTGCCAGAGCAGGTCCCACAGGAATGAGTCCAGGTGGGTTTGTCTCCAGAGAAGGAGACTTCACCACCTCCCTGGGCAGCCTCTGCCAGGGCTCTGCCACCCTCACAAGAAAGAAGTTCCTCCTTATGTTGAGATAGAACTTTCCATGTTCCAGTTTGTGCCCGTTTCCTCTTGTCCTGTCACTGGGCACCACTGGAAAAAGCCTGGCCCCATCCTCCTGACTCCCTTGAAGTATTTATAGGTGTTGATCAGATCCCCCCTCAGCCTTCTCTTCTCCAGACTGAAGAGACCCAAGTCCCTCAGCCTCTCCTCATCAGAGAGATGCTCCAGATCCCTCATCATCTTTGTAGCCCTCTTCTGTCCCCTCTCCAGCAGTTCCCTGTCCTTCCTGAACTGGGGAGCCTGGAACTGGTCCCAGTGCTCCAGATGGGGCCTCCCCGGGGCAGAGCAGAGGGGGAGCGCTTCACCCAACGCTTCGGGAGCAAGGAGGTGGTGGAGAGCACCCAACGCTTGGAGAAGTGCCGCTGGGGACGGCGGTACTTACAGGTGTGGAGGCACTCGGTGACGGTGGTGGGCTTGATGAGATAGCCTTTGCAGATATAGCAGGTGATGTGGGGGTTGAAATCTTTCACCAAGTGCTTCCTCTGAGTAGCCATTCGTGGGGCGGGAGGTGGGGCCGAGCGCTGGGTGCGGGAGGAGCGGTCGGAGGGGCGGCGATGCCCGCTCAGGATCGGCGCGGGGGAACCTCTCCGGGCATTTGGCTGTGAATTGCGGAGCTCTCACGGGCCGGTGACTCTGAACTCCTGCTCCTGGGCCACCCGGGGCATCTTCCTCCCTGTGACACGGGTGGGAAGAGAGAGGCCGTGAGCCGGGACGCCCCGCGGGACAAGTGTCGCCATGGACTTGGTGGGGACACCCGGGTGAGTCCCGGCTCGGCAGCGAGCCCCGAGCCCCGCCGGGACGGGTCGCCGGGGGCTGCGGTGACAGGTGCGGGGGCCACCGGCCAGCCCCGCCGGGGGGGGGGTCCCGGTCCGCCCCGCCCTCCGCAGGCCTCGGCGGGGCCCCCGCGGCCGGTCAGCCCTCCCGGCGGGCGGGGCGGCCACCGGGCTCTCCCCTGCGCTCGCCCGGCTCCCTCCTCCCTCCTCCCCGCACCTGCGCCGCCTCCCTCGCCCCCCTCGCCCTACCTGGCTCGGCCCCGCGGCCTCGGGCGAGCGGGCGCCCGGCGAAAGAGAAAGGGAAAGGGCCTGCGCCTCCCGTCCCCTCCCCGCCCTCCCGCCGGCCCTCCCCGCCCCGGCCGCCGGTCCCAGGGCGGGCGCGCAGGCGCTGCTCCCCGGCAGAGCCCCGCAGCCGGAGCCGCGGGGACCGGGGGCGGCGGGGACCGGGACCGGGGGCGGCGGGAAGCGGCGGGGACCGGGACCGGGGGCTGAGGGAAGCGGCGGAGCCCTGGGGACCGGCACCGGGACGAAGGCGCGGAGCGGCCGCAGCCCCGGCCCTCACACCCCTTACTAAATGGTAACTGCAGCTTCTGCCCCCGGAAGGGTGAAACTCACCCCCCTTCTCCTGCCCCCCGAGAGGAAACACCAAACCGCGGGACCAAGTTAGGCCCGAATCGGGTAAAGAGACGTGTCCCGCATTGTGCTGCCCCCGCCACCGGGCCGGCAGGGGTTAAACACCCGCTTTTTTGCTCCCCTCTAAGCACAAACGCACCCTGTTACCCGGGGATTATCCACAAAACTCAAGCTGCCTTAATGGTATTTTCTGACTGCGCTATTGCTAGATTTCTTCTACGTTCCTTTTAAAAGTAACAAGAATAAAAGGAGGCGTTCCCTGTGTTTGCTGTACCAGCCCCATATATACCCTGTATTACCTGTACCAGCCCTATATATATCCTATATCAGCTGTACCAGCCCCATATATATCCTTATATATCCACGGATTCTTCAGGGCAGAGGGAGACGTGGGGCTCCTGTACTACGCGGCTTTTAGGTTTTATATTGAAATAAACACGTTTGTGGTTCGTGGTCAGTTCCATAAGCTGAAATGGAGCAGGCATCATTTCACAGTTGCCTGCAATTGTGGGGAACCACAGAGTGACCAAAGTAGTCTTTTACTGTCCTATGTTTTATATAAATTTATAGCGATTTAGAGCAAGTAACAGTCACGCATTTTGGTAACAGCTTAAAGACGACGCATCATTTGAAACAGCCCACCCTGGTTCCACACCACGCTCCCCATGCACCAGAGAGATCTCCCATCTCCAGAATCACCTTTTTGGGCTCTGGCCAGTTACCCCCCTTCGCACAGTTTGAGACCCTCTCTGAACTGGTGGAAATCACACCTGTGTTGCCATTGCTATAGGTGTACATTCTCTAAAACTCCTTAACTCCCCGTATTGCTGCCTGATGAAGCACTTCTTCCAGTTCTGTGGCTTTTTACCCCTCTCTCTACAATAGCATCACCTGCTCATTCTGTGGCTTTTCCAGAGAAAATCTACCCGGGAATTAATGCTATTTCAATTCTCCCTGCTACTGCACAATGGAAAAAAATAAATCAATCAGTGATAATCAGAGCCACATTATCAGAAAAGCTCCAATGGCATAGCAGGTACAGGCCAGCTGGAATACAGCTGCTCTCTGCATGGGCAAGACCATGTCTCCTCTGTAGACTTCCAGGACCTGCTGATCATGGGGCAAACACCTTGCCAACTCTATGTATATTCCTTCCAGGGAAAAACTCATAGACTCATGGAATAGTTTGGGTTGGAAGGGACCTTTAAAGCCTATCTAGTCCAAACCCCTGCACTGAGCAGAGACATCTTCAATGAGACCACATTGCTCAGAGCCCCGTCCAACCTGACCTGGAATGTTTCCAGGGATGGGGCATCCACCAGTTCTCTGAGCAACCTGGTCCAGGGTTTCACCACCCTCACCATAAAAAGTTTGTCTCAGAAGTTTCTCCTCAGAGCTGCTCTCAGTCCCTCCATCCCTAGCCTGTGCTGGGACCAGGGGTTGCCCCAACCCAGGTGCAGGACCCTGCCCTTGGCCTTGTGAACCTCATGAGGTTCACACAGACGGACTTCTCCAGCCTGTCCAGATCCCTCCGGATGGCATCCCATCCCCCGGGCCTGTCACCCCACCACTCAGCTTGGGGTCATCCCCAAACTTGAGGGTGCCCTTGATCCCACTGTCCATGTCATTGATGAAGACACAGAACACTGCTGGTCTCAGTATGGACCCCTGAGGGACACCACTGGCCAGTGATCTCCATCTGGACATTGAGCCATTGACTGGTACCCTCTGGATGCAACCACCCAACCAGTTCCTTGTCCATTAAACAGTCCACCCATCACCCATCAAATCCATATCCCTCCAATTTAGAAAGAAGGCTGTTGGAGGGACCGTGTCAAAGGCCTTTCAGACAGACAACACCCATAGCTCTTCCCTTGTCCACTGCTGTAGTCACTCCATCACAGAAGGCTACGAGGTCGGTTAGAGAGGACCTGCCCTTGGTGAAGCTGTGCTGGCAGTCTCAAATCACCTCCCTGTCCTCCACATGCCAAAAGTACCTCTATACCAGTACAATCATAGCTTTTAAGTTTTCTAATCAGGTTTCAGTGAAGTCTATGCTTGTCCACAAGATATCCTAATGGCTATTTGCTATAATTCAAATTTTTTTTTAAATAAAAATTTCCTTGTTTCTGCCAGCATTATATTGCTTCATCCAGTCTATACTGCATTTTAAAAATATATATAATCTATAGAAATATATGGTTTTTTCACTCTTTTTTTCCCCATGAAAAAATCAAAGCCTCTTACATCAACATACACAGCTCAGCTAAACAAGGATGTGAAGTGTTCAAATAGTTTTATAAGAGTGTCATCTTTCAATCTCTGGGAAATGGGAAACAAATTGTAGGAGCGCACCAATGACTCCTGCTAAAATTGTTACTAACAGATTTTGTTTCTTACAGTTGAAAACTGGCAGGAATGCAAATCAAATTGTATCACACATGTCAAACAGCTTCACAATTATGCAATCAACTTGCACTGCAAATTAAAAACAAGACTTGCTACTAGATCTTAAGTCAAAACAAATTTAAAACTCTAGCTCAGCAAAAGCAATCCTTGAGAAATCTCCTCATGCCCTTTGATGGCAGAACCAGCAAACAAATTGGTTTGGAAGGAAACAGAAACCAAATTAATGACGTTCACAATGTGTTAACTACCCTCCTTCAATCGATTTTCAACAGGAGTTCTGTTTCCACCTCTCTCAAGACTAAAACCTCTAACTCAGAAACACAATGCTGGATGGACTCCGTTTCATCTGGAGGAAACCTAGTATCAATACTTGTGAATTTCATTTTGAATTCATAAAACAGATAGAAATTGGGTTTTTTTCTGGATAAATTAAGAGAAAATAGGGGGCAGACCAAGATACTCCAATCTTAGCTTCACATCTTCAGATGATCTTTTTTGATGGCAATTTTGCATCTATGTAGGGTCAAACTCTGTGCAGAACGTGCTCCAGATGCTACGGTCCATCCCATCGTATGATCCAGTCACAGCTGAATTTGCCCTACTGGGGCAGATAACAGAATAAGCAAAACCAGAAGTTCTACTTATTTTGGACGCTTGTAACAGTTCATGTTAACAAACAACATTTTACTGAAAGCATTCTCTTGAAATATTAATATTTTTTATCCAATAGACTAATGGAAGAAGATTAAGCAAAGCTGACACTTTCAATTGGGAGCATTCTTCATTAATGCTCTTCACGTCAAACACCAGGAGATTCTAAGAGATGTGATTTATCTCAGATGTAACACCCCAGCTCAAGGTTTCCCAGCCACCTCTTTTGTTTGTTTGTTTGGGTTTTTTTTTACAGTATTAATACATTTAAAAAAACCCAACACAACCAAATCCAAAGGCTTTTCACTTTCCAAATTCTTCACAATTGCTGAGGAGCTGCCTGTTAAATACATTTCAAGAACGTTTTTCCAAAGTAGATGACAAACTCTGCTAAAGATATCAGCACTACCTGACCTTTCTGCACCACTGTAACCCCTACACTCTTTGCTGGGGTTCTCCAGAAGTGACTGATTCCTTCACGCCGTGATAAGTTTAGGTTCTAGAGGCTTAAAGCAGGAAGGCTTCACCTATCAATTCACATGGCAAATCTCCCTCCAGTCCCTAATCTAATATCCTTGGCAGGGTTTTAAGAATAAAAGGCGTAATACTCTTAAAATGATTTCCCTTTATCACAAATGCATAGATGGGAATATGAATTTTTGACAAGTTATTTGGCTCCCGAGAACTTGTTGATACTTATAACACATGGCCTGCTCCTGTCACCATCATGCTGCCTCTTTAATAATTCACATTTGAATACAAGACCTTAGTTGCCACAGCTTTGGAGGAATAAAATTAAGAAGATTTACATTTTCCTGCTAAGAAATCTGGAATGCTGTCTAGTGTCTTATCCTCATGTCTTCTAAACTTGTCAGAAACACTGGTGCCATCAGAACCCTCCATCAGTCAGCGACCAAAACACAGATTTCGGGGCTGTGTCTTCCGTTAAGCACCAACTTACCAAATCACCACAGAAACTATTGTTACAAAATACATCAAAGAGAGACACCTTCAAATACAGACTGCAAATTTACACTCTGATCCCATACGTTTTAAATCTATCCTACAAATTTCTTCATGGCATCAGTTGGCCTCTACATTTGTATCAACGAATCAACTCCCAATCCTGCCCCTTAAAAGAAAATAAAATAGCAGCGAATGGTGTAAAAAATGCAAGAAGTGTTGAAAACCCTCAGGGAGAGGTATTGGAACTATTTTATGGCAGTGTCCCCCATTCAGTAAGGACAAATTTTAGTTTGGGAATTTTAGTTTAGAATTTTAGTACAGAGAGACTCAGTAACACTCCTGAAAAATACAATTTTTGGTAGAATTAATGCATTGCTAACAAAACCAGGTAACACAGAGTGTTACAGAAGAGGAATGGACAGCACACGACTCCCGGTAGAGAGATTACATACAGGCACCTTTTTGATGAAGGAAAAAGAACCTCCATAGTTTGTCAAGTCTGGGACCACCAGTCCAGATCTTTAGAAACACCATTTTTACTTAGTAACAAGGTCAGTATTACTAACTTTAAAGCAAACACCCTCACTATGAACATGATCTCTCGCACTAAGGTCCTTGTGCAAAGCCCTGGCACTATGAGAACGGGAGATGCAGATCTACCCTTTAATCTGACCAGTCTCTATGGAAGTGGCCATAGAGAATGGCCATTACCATGGTCCAGGGCAAGCTGGGACCCAGTTACCCACACACCTGACCCTATTTTTATTGCTATTTCAGAAAGCTGGCTAGATTAGTGCAAATATATCAGCTAATTCACCTTCAGCTGCAGAGGGAACGCACCCTTTGAGAGTCCACCTGGTCTAAAGGGTCTCCAGTCTGAACTGTGTGAAGCAAAGGACACATTACTGAGCTTCTTTTATACAGACAATAAAATATTTCTAGTCGGTTTCCTGATAAATTTCTGGTGTCAGCCACAGGGAGAGACACGGCTGCCGAGGAATTAAACTTCCAGCTCCCAAATCCCAATACAATGTGTTAATCACAACATTATTCTTCATCCCAGCGCTCATTTGATGTGTGTTTAAACCAGACACCTCATCTCTGAGGTGAGAGGGTTTATTTGGAAAAAAAACCCAGCAATATTAAACACTTAACCTACATACTGCCTCATATTGCTATTGACACGAGCTCCTGAAAATAATCAAGGTATCTGCAGTTAAGCTTTGGAACAGGACTGGTAAGGAATTAAAAGATAAATCTCAAATTTTCAGCATATGTGTATGCTGAAAGTGTAACATTTCACAAACTAAAATATTTTAAGATAAAAAGCTGGATTCTTCAGAATTTCATGCCTTATATAGTATGTGTCCGTGTATTTATAGATACGTAATTTTATACTCTTGCAAAATAGAAGCGAAAAATAACATTGTGTTTTAATTGCATTTTTGCCTTCAGTTTTAAGCAAGAGTAAATGACCACTGAAGATGAAAAAGAGTCAGACTCATCAACTCACCCTTTCTTTTCATATTAAGAAAAAAATCTCACGACTGTGACTATTGCTGTGAACACAGCCCAAGCCCTCCCAGTGCTCCATGACGGCCTGAAAGGAGGCAGTTTTATGTCTCCATGAGGTAATTAAATGTACTTGTACCTCTGCTGGGATGAAGAGGTTGCTGGTCAATACACATCAGTACTGACGGAATGTTTTACAGCTGTACATTCATTATTAAGAAGGAAATAAAAACGCAGTTATGCTCATTTCCAAAGCAGCAGTAATATTAAAAAAAAAAATAAATATTCAGGACTGTATTATTTACTAGAAACTGTGCTGCAGCACGTGAAGTGCTGCCCTGCTCTCGTGCCCCATCACACATGCTGTGTCGTGGAGCCCCAAAGACTCTATTCTCACCCGACGGCTGTTTCGATATACAGATAGATGGGCTAATCCTGATGACCACTGCTTGGGCTCATGTGGAGATGCCAAATTTCCATTCTATTTTTCTAGCCCCTTCCTCACACCTCCCCAAGGCGGGACGATACTGGAGGAACCTTCCATCCTCTCTGAAGAGTTTCCGGCCCTGATAAGCGCTCCCTAACGACAGGGGAGCAGGGATGAGGAAGGAATAAGGTTTTCCCGCAATATCCAGAGGCTGTTCTGGAAAGCAAGCTGCATTCAGGAGCAGTGCTTCTGTTCTCACAGGCTCCCCGACAGCAAAAATATCAGCCCCCTCTTTGCTCTACTCCCAAACCAGCAATGCTCCTAAACCTGCAGCTCTCTGGAGATTCCAGCAAAAAATTTCAGTTTCACCAGAGACTAATGCCAAATATGATCGTTCGGATCTCATTTCTCTATAAAAGGAATGCATTATGTTAGACAGGAGTAGGTGGAAACATGAGATATTTAGGCAAAACATCCAAAAGACTCCTGCACAAGAAAATAAACACTCTGGTTTGAGAAGGCTGAGTGTTATGCAATGCACACAAGTCTAAGTAGGCTTTCTTCTGCAGCAAAAGGAATGAAATGGAACACTTAATGACCTAAGTACACATCTGTGTCCAAGACAAACCTAATTTCTTATTTTTTCAATTAATCCAAGTCTTGAGCAACTTCAGTGGGACACACTGCTTAAACATGTACCTTGAATATCTTTTATGTGTGCATTCCCTTCTCAGTCTGCGTTAGAAACGTTCACCATCTTCCCCACCACCAGAAAGACAAAACTTGTTCAAAAGCGCCAAGGATAGCTACAGAAGACTGTCTTCTCCCTTCCTGACACATATTTTGTTATTCAGATGCTATCTATACCCTTCTAGAGTCGAAGTCCAACCCTTCTGGGGTTGTCCCGTGATGCAGCCTATAGTTTGTCAACACACCAATCAGCTGTATGAGAATAATTTCGTATAACACAACAACATCCTTGCCCCAAAATAAACACAAAAAGTCTACCAAAACACAGCCACCTACTGCATGTGCATCTCTCCTTAGATGTGTTAGAGCTCATGGCAGAAGTTAGGTGAAGCTGGACGATGTTTCATTTATACAGCAATAAACACAGAATCATTCAATTGTCGAGGTTGGGAGGGACCATTAAGATCATTGAGTCCAACCATCAACCCAACACTGCCAAATCCAACACTAACCCATGGCCCTCAGCACCATGTCTGCCAAGGCTTCATAGCCCTTTCAGTGAAGAAGTTTTTCCCGATACCCATCCTAAACCTCCCCTGGGGCAACTTGAGGCCACTTCTTGTCCTATTGCTTGTCATCTCTTGCCTCGTCCCGCCAAGCAGCTGGGGAAGAGATCGACCACCTCACATGAGCCCAACGCCACTCTACTCACGTTCAAGGACGTGTTTCTGGGTGCACAGACACACCAGAGACACAGGGTGAGGAGCCAGAGAGCAATGACACGATCTCATAACAGACAGATATCTGTATCAAGATATTGATATTTTTTTAGAATGTGAATATACTGGATGCAAATGATAGTATTTTTTGGTGCCATCCCACTCCTACTTGTTACTTTTACTGCATTCATAGTAAACCACCATTTTTATTATTAAATATTCTTAATGAAAATGTATTATATCAAAAAACTAAAAGAACTCTTAGCAGTAGATTTTCATACAGAAATTTTAGGGGTAACACAAATCAAGATGTACGAGTTAGAAGCTGCTGCCAGTGATTTTCCCTGGTGACTGTAGGGGGGTTGGAACCTCTGGCTTTTCACTCTTAAAAACCCCACGGCATCACTGTCCCACTCGAACTGTGCTGCAGAACTCGTGTCACCTCCCAAGGGTCTCCTACCGGGGCTTGGAGATCACTGTATGGCTCAGCAAAGCCCTTTCACACCACTGGAATATAGTACAAAGATGACTTAAAGAATGTGGTTATTAACAAGGATGTTTATCAATTAAAACAAAATTTTCTAGCAGGGGTATGAAAAAAATTATTGCCAAAATAAAGAGAACCAGCCTGAAAGAGGAATCCTGACTTCTTAGGATTCCCAGGCATCCGTTAGCTCTACTAACACACCTTAGGGAGCTAGGGCAGGCGCTTCTACACAGGATTTATTTTCCCTAACCTGATTAATTTCAAAATAAATATGAAATGTCCACTCAAGTCTGACTTTCTTCTTTCAGAAACAACTCTTCTGAAACCCTGATCTTGGACCATTCTGTACCTCAGCTAGTTTGCTTTTATCAGTTGTTAAAACAACACGTCTTTTCTAAGTTTATTTTTAAAGAAAATATACATGAAGATGGGTTTAATGCAGAACAAATAGGGAAGGGTATTTTTACAGGAAACAGTATGCAGGTATCTAGCATTACCGTGAGACCAACACGTTATACAGACACAGAACATACCTCTCCCGGGTACCTCAGACCTTCTGTCTACCCTTTGCAGAGCACGGGGCTGGCTGCTGCTTTACTTCCCATGTCCTTTTTGAAAACCACCCACCACAAAGGCAGATAAAAGGTCATTTAAAATTTAAATAGCCAGGTATTTCACAAGGGACCCTGTCATACCTTTATAAAGTGCTGGCAAACCACACTAGATAGGCTGATCTTGAAAATGTCCCAAGTGTCCAGTAGCATCCCACCTCCTTCCCAATACACCCCCCTCTCTTTGCTTCTACTGAACGAGCAGTCTGGATTCTGCAGAATTGCAGGTAATCACATGCAGAACATCTTCTGCCAGGGCTGTGTAGAATTAAACATCCAAATGTTACAGCAAAGACTGACTGCACAACCTTCACTCTAACACATATTAAGCCAAAAAAGCCCCCTGTGCTCATCTGGTCAGCTGCATTAAAAAAACCCCCACAAACCATTAGACTTGTATGAATTCCCATCCGAGGTTCAACAGATTACTTTGACTAGTCATGCCTCTTAATTTTCAAGATTACCAGCACTGAGGAATCTACCACAACCATTAGTAGTCCCAATTAGCAAAATATTAATGATAAATCCTTAATTGTAGTCTCAATTAGTCTGTTCTTTTTATTACCCCATTTGCTGAGCTGCAGTCATTTGACTTCCTTTTAATCTGCAGGACTGAGCAATCTGAGTTTCCATAACAGTTACTTTATCTCAGATGTTTTCATTTAGTTCACCAAAGACAGTATTATGGGATGGCTTGATTACTGGCTGGAAGTCCATCTCAGCTTCACTGTTACTAAGCCATGCCTCCGCTCTTTCACGCGCGTCCCAGGTCCTGCATCATTCTTTTAGGACATCTATATACCCTTCTCAATTTCTCAGTGTCCTCCTCGAAGTGCAACCATCGAAGCAACGTAACTACTCAGCTGCTCCATGTCCCCCTTCCCCATTCACCCACCACCACCTTCACCCTCCTGCCCTCTCAAACCTGCAAACAGGAATTCATACATCTTCTAGACATCAAAAATGACAGATACCGCCTCTACTGCACGACGACACTCCAGCCAAAACCTTTGGTGTTCTGGTAGGTAAGTGTTCACGATGGAGCACTACCTCACCATCTCTCCCTGTGCTAGTATCACCCGTGTTTCACAGGTGATAGCCACACTTTCCCCTCAAATTAGCTATTTGATTGCTGTAATTAGAACAAACTCAAAGTAACTATTCCCAACTTGTCCTAAACCTACCGTCAGTCACTGCTTTCATCCAGCTTTGCACTGAATCCAACTGCAATTAATGGAAATTGTGACTCGTAGACTAATCCCATGTAGATTTATGTTCCAAATTTTCAGCAAGGAATACACAAAAGTTACACAGATTTTAAAGACTTGCCTACGTGAGGCACCAACCAGGACCGAGTACACTATTTCCAACCAACCCATCTGCGTTCTGTGATCACTGTCCACACAGAACACTTGGAAATCTTGGTAAATGTGCACTCGGGATGATTGCATGAAAATTTATGTTATTTATGATATATCAAATGAGTTAAAATGGAAAGATGAAAAATATTGGTTTGATTAAGCAGCTCTTCAAAAACACTTTGTATGCAGGGAAATTCTAGTGCCAGCATCAACCAAGAGTACTTAGTCAAAATATCATTTATCTCATATAAAGGATCTTTTGTCTCTGCAGCTAGTACTGATGGTTCTTCAAAAAGTAAATAACAATTTTATAAAACCAGGAAAGAAAGAAACATCTTTAACTTCATTCAATCCACTCATTGGCTATTTAAGAGCTGATCTTCCCTCTGAAAAAAGAACTGTGTTTTCATTATGGAATTAATCAAGAGCCTGGTTTCTTACATATTCATTCTTCTTCTTGAGGGAGGAGATAAAGAGAATTGCACTTGCTTTAATTAGTGGTGATGCTTCTCTTAAGAATGACTCGATGCTTTCATCTCAAAATCAACCACTTTTTTTTTTTTTTTGTGGTGGAGTGAAGTCTGTGTCTGACCTGCTCCTGTACTGACCTGCTCCTGCTCCTACTGACCTGCTCTGTAGTAACTCGCACCGAAATCCACCTTCCAAACATGTAATTCCTGGATTCTATTACTTTAAGGTGCTCTGTTAGTACACAAAGATTTTAATAGCTGTAACCCACTGCAAAAAGTAATCTGAAAAATTCTATCTGAGAAATTTACATGAACAGATAATCCCATTTTATGTCCCAAAGGAAAGGGGTAGTTTCTCTTTTGGGGACTTTGAACACTTACTGGAATAATCCAATAAACAGACTTTCCAATCCAAATTAGATTAATTTAAAAAGAAAAAGCAGAGCAAGGAAGCACAATCGGGGAACTCCAGTCTCTTTTCTTTCTTCTCTATAGAGCTTCAGAGTGAGGGAATCCCCGTGGTGCTCTGGGTGATGCCATTTGGGCAGCAGCCGTGGAGCTGCCGCAGGGTAGGACCCGCAGAACCAGTAACGCAGGGCAGGCAGTGCTAGTGTAGCCCCGACACAGCTCCAGCAGGAATGATGGCCATCTGTGGGGACTTCCTTTCTGCTTCAAGAAGGCAGGAGAGAGCCACGACTGGAAATGGAGACTGTTCCGTCAGAGCGGCTCTTCCACGGGTTAGGATGCTCAGGGCAAGCTACGAACCACCTGGGGCAGACTTCACCTCACAGCCTAGGGCCTGGTCTGTACCAGGTTCTTGGGGTTTCTTCTAAAGATCTTATTTACATAAATTATCCCCATGTTAAAATTACCGAAAGCAAAACTGAATTCATCCAAGTGTGTTCTCCCACATCCACACTATCTGTATGGACATACATGAAAATACTTTGATTTCTTATATGATGGTAGAAACTCTTAAAAAATGTCAACGTAATGCATATTAAAATGTTCCATTTCACAGTTCTAAAAAGGAACCTCGGATATTCTACTTCTGCAAATTAGTTTGTCAGCTGCAGCCACTGGGAAATATATATCACTGTCTCATAAAAAGTCATAAAATCATCTATACAATCACAAAACTACAAGTTCACAGTTGTTGCAAACTAAACTGGGTGTTTTCTTGCTTTCTTTCATGCTGACTGAAACCGCTACAGAACAGTGATATTAGTCCTGAGAAACAGTAACCCGTGAACATCGGCACTTTTTAAAGATGACTGCAAAGAGAAATTAATATAAATGTACCAGGCAACACTACACTGAAAATCCATCTATTTCCTAGGCTCTGCTGGAGTGCCAATGTGAAATCACCCTTGTAATCACCCAGCGAAGACGAACTGCCCCACTGTCACCACGCTGGGACCACAGCTCCTCCCGGCAGGGATTCCAGCCCTCTGTCAGGGGCACGAGCAGCCCCCGGCCCCCGGCTCCCACTGGGCACCACCACGGCTCAGGTACCCACACACCTCTGATTCCAAGTCCACAACTGAAAAAAACACAGGGCGTTTTGGCCACACAAGAAAATCACAAATAATAATTATGTTTTTTTAAAGAAGGAGCAAAAGATAGTATGAAAATGACAACCGACCCATCCCTTACAGAAGTGCATTGCTTTTGAGAATTCCTGTCAGATCTTTCCTGCTGAACTATGTTAAAACAAAACCAAGCTCTTATTTTTCTTAGGGCTTAAGTTTGCTTTTGGTGGCATTCATGGTCTCTTCACATGAGTCACAAAATGTGAATTTAGGTTTGTTATTCTCTCTCATTAACACTGTTGTCTATTTGGAGTCCTATTTTACTTACAGTGCTGGTCTTTGGATAAATGTTCTATTGAACTTGCAGAAGAGTTGGGTTGGCTTTTCTTTGCACTGGGATAGAAACACAGTAAAGATTCAGGCAAAACCATCTAAAATGAAAGCTATTATTTATCACTTATTTCCATAGAGACCAGAAGCCACATCATCCAGGCTACTGAAGTGCTGCAGATTTTACAGCTACAGAATGGATGACAAAGTGCTCCCCGAGAGCTCGTAAGACAAAACTTCAGCTGGACCAGGTGAACCAGTCAAGTGTGCGGGGAGGTGCGGGAGATGGGAGCGTGCCCTCCCATTCTGCTGCCTGCTATCCCTCAGCACCCAGCCAGGGACTCTTCTGAGGAAGCAGGAAACTGACAGAAAGTTGCCAGAAACAACACTATCTTTGTCAGAAAATAATTTTGTGATGCTGCCATCACTAATGCACAGAGAATGAATCACACCAATGAATCAGGGGAAAAAAACCCACAGCTTCACCGTTGAGGTCCCACCGCTGCTTCTCGGCACATCTCCGGGAGAGATTTCGCCTGTGGGAAGGGGTATTTTGGGGTAAGAACTTGCTGTGAGCAGAAGCGGTGTGACTGCAGAGCGGTTTTCCTCCTTGGGGAAGGACCGATGCTGAAGCTGTGCATGGGGAGGGGTCACCAAAGGCCCCCCCACTTGTGGGTTCCTCAGCAGACACTGCTCCGTGCCCAGGTGCTGCACCCCCTTGAAACAACTCCTGCAAACTCAGGAAGTTTTCCAGCCAGTGAAAATTCAACCTGGGAAAGCAGTTCTTGAACCCTAACAGACCGCGACAGCCCAGAGCCTCCCTCCTTGCAAGCATCAGTCAGAAACAGAACAGCATCTTAAGGAAGTAAAGATCCTCCCAGTAACTTTCACTGTCACCTTTAACCTTTTCTGAGAAAGAAAGTTTTCTTGTCTTTTCCTAGTTAGCTCTGAGAATAGGGTTATTATGGCAAATTAATTTCAGCCAAACCCATTTGAAACAACGACAAAGGAAGAAAATTCTTCCATGCCAGGAAAGCAACGGCCAATGCACAGCAGCAAATGAAGAGTTTGGCCAGATGTGAGGGTCGCTGGAATTCAACCATTGACAACAGGACACATGGTTTCGGCTTTAGGAAACCACTCGAAACTGTCTGACGTGTAGGAGCAGTGGCAGCTGCTGAGCCCATTACTCCAGTAACACTATATACCTGCACTCCAGAAGTGTCCTTCGCTTGACAATTCTGACTTTATAAGCAATAATTAAGATAGAGACGGTAACACTGGTATTTCCCACATGCAGGTACCAACTTTTTCTAACTATTTAATTCATATTTTAAATATTGAGGCAATGTCGTGGACGGAGCACACCGCCACAGGCAAGTAACAGAAATTAAACTTTTTCCCAGACAACCACAACAAGTGTTTTTAACTGAGGATTTGGGGAGCAGATGACCCTCAGGCCCACATGCACTTGTTTTCAATAGCTGAATAGTTCTCAATAGCTGAAGAAAGGATTCTCTTTTTCAAGACCAGCAATAAGTCTATCTACAAGAGCAGTTCAAAACTTAGCCTGTGACTGCTGCACCTGGCTAGAAAGGGTCTGTAAAGCAAAAACTGTGAAAAGAAAAGAATCTTTCTTCCCTCACCCCCTCTAGGGATGTTAACCACTCGTTCCCAGTTGGGACGGCTGGAAGGACACACCAAGGTGCTGTTGGCACCAGTCTTTCAGAGCAAAGCCCCCGATAACCTGAACTATTTTTTTGAGCAAAGTACTGTTAATTTCAAACAAACATTAGAACGTCATCTCTTGGTTTTCTTTTTGACAAAGGGCAGTGTAAGATTTGGTAACTATTCGTAAGCCTATCATTCTAAAAACAAAGCCTCTGTATCCCAACACAGCAAAAACCAAGACACAAAGCCCAGTCCCTCTGCTTTTACCTGCCTTGCCCTGCGCTGCTCTCCAAGTCCTGCTGAGCATCCCGCAGGAACCCGCTTCTCACTCCTAAACACCCATCTGCACAGCACCGCCTTCAACCCAGCGCTTTCCCTCACACACTCTGTGCTCAGGAGTGAAACCTCCAACGTGTCGCTTGCGCTTTGCAGCCCGAGGCGTATGGAGCGGGGCTGGGCACCACTCACTCCAGTACCACTCTTTGGGGCGCCCAGCTGGGGTCTGGGCACACTCAGGGAATTGTCGGAGTTGGAAAGGATCTCTAGAGAGCATCCAGTCCCACTCCCTGGCCAACGCAGGGCTGCCCAGAGCACAGCACTCAGGAGCATCCAGGCGGGGGTTGAAGATCTCCAGAGAAGGGGACTCCACACCCTCCCTGGGCAGCCTCTGCCAGGGCTCTGACACCCTCACCCCAAAGAAGTTCTTCCTCAGATTTGAACGGAACTTCCCATGTTCCAGCTTGAGCCTGTTGCCCCTCGTCCTGTCACTGGCAACCACTGAAAAGATACTTTAACCCACTCTGTAGATACTTATAAACATAAATAAGGTCTCTCCCCAGCCTTCGCTTGTGCAGGCTAAAGAATCACAGCTCCTTGAGCCTTTCCTCGTAAGGGAGATGCTCCAATCCCTCCATCATCTTGGTTGCCCTACGCTGGACTCTCTCCAGTAGTTCCCTGTCCCTCTTGACCTGGGGAGCCCAGAACTGGACACAGTAATATTCCAGGTGTGGCCTCCCCAGTGCAGAGCAGAGGGGGAGAATGATCTCCCTCGACCTACTGGCCACACTCTTCCCCACACAGCCCAGGATCCCATTGGCCTCTTGTCCACAAGGGCACATTGCTGGCTCACGGGAAGTGTGCTCTCTACCAGGGCTCCCCGATCCTTCTCCTCAGCAGTGTTTCCCAGAAGACCCATCCCTAACCTGTATGGAGGCTACACACACCGTAGCCTTCTGTCTGCTCTGCAAGGAAGGGAAATAAAAAAGGATGAATGCCATTTACCTGTTGCTTTAAATGCACAAATAAAAGAGAACGTTTCCCATTTGCTATCCCGACCACCCAACAGCCCCGACTTAACAGCTTCTCTGTCACAAACGGTGCTTTCGCAGCCACCTACAGCCCCAACCTCAGAATCTCACCGTGAGCTGTTAAAAGCCGCACAATGAACCCTGAAGTAACACAGGTTTCACACTGAGCTGCTCTAATCCTCTAATTAATGTTATACAATTGTTTTCGAAGTGCCAACGCACTCAGTTCTAGACAAGCAGAGATGGCCACATGCCCCTTCCCCCAGCAGTAACAAACCCAAACCAGCCCCAGTCGCACTTAAACCAGCAACAGGCAGGAGGATCCGGAGCAGAAGTCCATCAGGCACAACTCTAGCATGTTTATTAAATAAACTGGGTTAATTTGGTTTCCAAATATGTATTTATACATTTTTGCTCCAGCAGAGACTAACTATTTTTGTTTAACAAAACTAAGCAAAACAAATCCCAAATTAAAAGTATCTGGGATCTGTCTCTGGACACAACCTGACACCATTTAAGGGGGGTTGTTTAAGTCTTATTTTAAATTAACACACTTTGAATAACACAGTTACTTCCATCTCCCCACTAACACCCCCGTTTTGAGAACTTGGCTAAAATAAAGGGTAGAAGTTGATGCAGAAAGAGGTTTCCATTCAACCATTGAGCCAGAAAAACTGCAACTGAGTGTTGCAAAACTTTGAGAGTTCCCAAAGCAGCGGCAGGAAATCTGGGCAGGGCTGGGGGGACCCTCTGGCACCCCATCGCCCCCCAAAAACCGACCCCGACCCTTCACTGTCTGCAGCAACAACCGCACTCCCTGCTCTGTGTGTGAGATGATTCACTTGCTTTTATTCCATGGAACTGATGATTCATTCAATCGTCTCCAGCTCACGTTAACACGCCAAACATGCACAGAAAGGAAGCAAAAAAAAAAAAAAATCAAGTTCTTAAACTTCGTGATGCTCAAATGTTTTGGGGGTTGGTTTTTTTCTTTCTTTTTGCGACAGAAAATTAGCAACCAAAGCGGGGAGCGGAACCGGCGGGTGCTCCGGGGCTGCCCAAAGGCGAGGTTTGGGAAACACACCCAACACACGTGGAAAAGGAGCTGCCGTATTTCGCCGGCGGGATGCGCGGGAGCTCCCGCCCCGCACGGCCCGGCCCGGCGCTGCTCCCGGTACCGGCTGCGGGATGGCCCGGGGCGTGTGTCCCGCCGGCCCGGGGCTGCTCCCGGTCCCGGGTGCGTGTTTCTCCCCGACCCGGCGCTGCTCCCGGTCCCCGGTGCGGGGAAGGCAGGGCGGCCCGGTGCGTGTGACCCCCGAGCCAAGGCTGCTCCTGGTCCCCAGTGCGGGGAAGACAGGGCTCCCCAGTGCGTGCGTGTGTCCCCGGGGCAAGGGCTGCTCCTGGTCCCCGGTGCCCGCTGCGGGGAAGGCAGGGCGGCCCGGTGCGTGTGTCCCCTCGCCCCTGGACTGCTCCGGGTCCCCGGTGCGTATGTGTCCCCCCCCCCCCTCCCCAGGGCTGCTCCCGGTCCCCGGTGCGGGAAGGCAGGGCGGCGCGGTGCGTGCCTGTGTCCTCCCCCCCCGCCCCGGCCCCGCCGCCGCCGCCGCGCAGGGGACTTGTGCCTCTCCCTCCTCCGGTGACATCTTATATAATAAGCCGAGCTAATCACGACGGAAACGAGCCAAACTGCCATGGAGCGTCACCCCGGGGATAATTAACCCCGCAAGGAAGAGGCGCTTCGGAGCAGAACCCGCTCCCTCGCTGCCCGCCCGCCTTGCTAGAAAAATCCTCGCCGGGCTGGAAGCGGCTCCCGCGGCGGCCAGAGGGGAAGAGCTCGTCCTCCCCGCTCTCCGATCCCCCCCCCCACTCCCCGCCCGCCAACCCGGCTCCCTCAGGAAGCCACAGCCATCGCCGAGGGGCACCAGCCTCCCCCGGGCGCGTCCCGCCGCCTCCCTCCCTGAGGAGAAAGTTACTCGGCCCCCGCCGGCCCCGCCGCAATGTCACGTTCAACAACTTGTTATGACACATGATCCATCCATCCATCCGCCCTCCTCCTCCCCGCACACCTCCGCACCCCGCCGGGACCCCTTACCTTTCTTTCCCCCCCCCCTCCCTGCGGAGGCCGTGGGCACCGGCGGGCGCCTGTGGGGGAGCGGAGCGGGGCGGGTGCGTGTGGCGGCGCGGGCGGCGCCGGCTGGGCGGGCGCGGAGCGGAGCGGGGCGGGGGAGGGAGAGCGGGAGGGCGGGCGGCGGAGGCGGTTGGGCGGCGGGAGCGCGCGCCTCGCCGGAGTTGGCCGTCGGCGGGGGAGGCTGCGGGGCGGCGCGGGGAAGAGCGGGCGGAGGTTGCGGGGGGTGGGGGGGGCGGAGGAGCGTCCCGGGGCTTGTTTACGCATCGCCGCCCCGCTCGGTGCACGCACTTCACTCTCTGATTGGACACAAAATGGGGCACGGCCGGGCCCCGCCGCTACTGGGACAGGCATCGTCCGTACCCTCCCGGGGCACCGCTCGGCCGGAGTCCCCCGCGGGGGCTGCGCCGCGGCGGGGCAGGGGAGCGCACCGCCCGCCCGCCCCGCGGCTCTAGCAGCCCGCCCGCCGCCGAGCCGCCCTCGCCCAGCCTCTACGCGGCCGGCGGCTCCGCGCATGCCCGGCGCGGTGGCGGGGGCCCGGCGGGCGCATGCGGCCGCGCATGGCCGTTGAGGCGGGGTGCCCGCTTTCTGCCCTCGGCTCCCGCTCCGGGGAGGGTAGGGGGGGAGGTGGGCTCGGCGGCCGGAGGAGCGCGGTCCGCTCCCCGGTGGCCGGGGCAAGACGGGACCGAGCGGGGCCCGGCGGAGTGGCTCCGCTCTTTCCCCGGGCGGGCGTTACGTAAGCGGCGGTTGCCGCTGAGGGCCCGGCGGGACCCTTCGCCCGGGGGCGTCCCTCAGCGGGGGGACGGCGCCACCACCCCTCTCCGCCATAATGCCCGGGGAGGGCGGGCTGCCCTCCGGGGCTGCTCCTCCCGGTGTCCGGGGAGACGAGTCGTCTCTCTTCGACTCCCGCCCGGCCCTGTCCCGTCCCGTCCCGGGAGCGGCCGGGCTCTCTCCCGCCCTTTCCCCGGCAGGTGCGGCCCGGTCCTGAGGGGGCCCGGTTGGTGACAGGCGCCCGGCATCACCACCTTGTGAGGAAAGGCACCCTTTTCCACACTTTTAACGCACCGAAGCAGAACTTCAAAGCTTGGGTGGTCCGCGGGCACCGCCGGCCGGGTGCGGGGCCTGCCTGCCCAGGGTTCACTGTTCTGTGGGCAGTTCTGTCCAGAAATGCCACGTTATTCCTGTTTGTGTAGGCAAAGGGCCCTCACAGCAACGGCTGTTTTCTCCTCAGTCTATTTCTGCTGTGCTGATTGTGACTCATAACTTATCCTTGGTAATTTCCAGTGGAAGAAATAATTTTAACTGAGGAACTAATGAGAACATAACACGATTGTACGACATTACTCATGTATTCATTAATTCTAATTAAGCAACTATTCCTTTTACTCCCATCCCACAGTCAATAACAGCAATAGATGCAAGATCAAAATTCATGCCACGGGAGCTCTTTGCGATCGGAATCCCCAATTTGCACGCTCAGTGTGCACCGCAGGAATTTCCCTGACTAATTTTCAGATGAGTAAGCGTCTCAATCAAGTTTTCCTGAGATGTAACAGTAAAGCACTTGGCTTCCTCATGCTTCATGTTGTCTCTTGTGTGAATTTTGGGACGAGGCCTCTAATCTATCCACGAGGCTTTCCAAGTAGCATTCCATTAGGAAAAACCTAGGGAAGAGCTCTCTTGTACCTACTACCTTACACCTTTTTCCCTTCTAGCCACTTCAAGCCTTCCTGGCAGCACTTTCCAGGGTATCTGAGTTTAAGATGCATTAGTGTCGTCTGACCAGGTCGCAGCATCACGTTTATTTGGCCATCAGTGTGCACTGTCAGCACGTGGCTATTCTGAGGTGTTGCTGGTGAGACCACTGTTCATCCCAACTGCAGGGTCAGCTGGTGGTTATAATTGGGTTTGGGATAATCAGCCGGGTTTGTGACATCAGAGAAGTGTGTTCAGATCCTCTGAGTTTATACTCAGTGGGGGTCACACAAGGCACAGCATATTTTTAGAGGTTAAAAGAAACTTCACTAAAAATAAACGGTGCTATCTATACTTCAAGCTGTTGCACGAAGCTCACTGAGAACTCGGACATCTCTGAATTGTTTTACCTGCGTCCTATCCTTAAAGTTTCTGGAGTTTTTTTCTTTGGTTTTGTTCTGGGAATGGGGTGGGGGAATGGTTAGTAAAATTTCTGTATCAGCTTTTGTTTGCAGAAAATAGAGGAATTCTGGATCATGAAAGAACAGTTCCAGAGAGACACAATGGTTCTCACTGGGGTCTTTGTTTATCTGAAAAAAAGGGAGAAAAAGAGCAAAGTCCTTCCTGGTCCTTCCTCTGCATGAAGGTACTTGAGCACTCAGTGATTTTACTGGAAAACAAATGCCGCATTAAAATTTCTGAGAGCTGCCCCATTTCTGGGAGGAACAACTGGTTCCTACACTGGAGGCATGGAAGAAACCATACCAGAAGATAAAGATAGTCAACGTATTTTCAACTTAAGCATTGTTTAATTTCTGTTGTATAAACACTGAAAGACAGTGACATGAATTACATGGCAGAAAACGAGTGCTCTCTTGCTTTTGGACTAGACTGAGAGAGTTTTCACGGGGTTGCAGAGGGGAAGAAGTGGTGTAACACACCTGCTCGGCTCCGGCAGCACGAGGAGGTGCTAATTACAGAGCTGGTACAGAGCCTGCCACGGGAAAATGTAGGGGTTTGCTTTCTCCTCGGGACAAAGCTGTTGAGATCAGGGACTTAAATGGCATGTTTGATATCATTTACTGGTGCGTTGTAAATATGTAAATAAGTGACAAACATCTTCCAGCTACCAGCCAGCACCTGGTACTAGAGATAGATATCTCCAGCACTGAGCAGGTGATAAGCACATCAACAACAGGGCTAGACCCTCACCGGGGTGTTCTCCCCACCTGGAAAGGCAGTGGGAGTCCCCATGGCCCTGCTCTAGGCCTCTGAGGCAACTCGTGTCTTGTCTCCCCTCACACCCTTCCAGAAACTTTCTCTACTTCCTTCCATTTCATTAATTTTTAAATTATTTTTTTTTAACTCAACCATGCTCTACAGCTTAATATTACTGTTAGGTATTTTAGTTTTACTGTCAGAGAAAGGTGTTTCCCAGCAGTAGTTTGAATTTCATCGTTTTATACAATATGAACGAAGGTATAATTACATTATATAAGAGCCGATTACAACATGTCATTTTGTAGGCAGGATAAAATACCTTTGAATGACTCTGGGCAATCTCCTTCCAAAGTGGAGAAGGGTATAGGCAGGTTGTCTCCTAGTAACGAGCTGCATTTGTTTCACACCGGGGAGTTCTGCTGGTGGAGAATTGAGAGAGAGATTTGAATGGAGTAATCTGTGCATGTTCCAGTGGGTTGGCAGCACAGGGCCCATACCTCTGCTCAGTGAGCACAGAAAGGCTCCCTTCTGGCAGGGAGGAGACAATCCCCCATCAAGAGATTCAGAACATAATTACTGAGTAGAGTCAGTCCTCCTGCAGCCCAGAGGCCACACTAGGCGGCCACGTGGAATGAATGAAGGAGGGGAGGATGGCAGAGCCAGGATCACTTTTCCTGCGTTTTAGATTTATATGAGAACACAGCTGCTCTCCTGCGCTTTCCTTCCATGGCCTGTGTGTGGAAAACAGCCCACAAGTCAGTTGAGAGAAGTTGCTGCTCAAGAGGATACCTGAATTCGGGTCATGAGCCTACGTAAACATTTTTGGATTATCCTAAAGGAAAGTATTTCCTGCGCTGAGTCTTTATTTTCTTTTGATGATGTTGATTTGAGCCAATGTTGAAGTCAAAGAAAGTAGGACTAGACTTTTTTTTAAGATCCCTAGAAATCAGTTTTTAAAATTTCTAGAGTTCCTACTAAAACCCCTGCAGTGGGTCTTGCTGGGAACATCAACAGTAAGATAAGTTACAACCAGTCAAGTTCACGTGTTACACCAATTTCAAAATTAGAATTCAAAAACCTTAAGGTCACACGTGCTTCACCAGGTATGTTTTGTCACGGTCCTTGCTGGGGCTTCTGAACACGTTAGTACTAAAAGGGCATTTATTTTAAAGTTTTGTTTGTATGTCAGCTAGAAAGTAGAAATAGGGATTTTTTTAAAGTTATAGAAAAAAAGTTCTGCTTGCACTGTATTTATGGTCAGCCTGTGGACCTTGTTGAAAACAAGGCAAGTTGTGAGGGGTTTATCTGTTTGGGGTGGAGCAGGTGAGGTCTCCATGTCGGTAACTGGGTTCCGAAGGTTTCCTTTATGGTGGGACATAACAGTGCAAGGAAAAAAGGGAAAAGAAAGATTGTGTGGGAAATCCATCCCACAGATCAGGGAGCTTCCTTGGATGTCTCTAAAAAGCAGCAGCCATTGGGAGCCCTTCCCGCAGGACAGAGCACAGATGGACCGAAAAGTTCCATATGAGAAGCAGCTTTTCTAATTATTAAGGCTCAACATATTCCCCAGTGAATACTTAGGATGACACAGCACACACAGTATTGTATAAAAAATAATCTATTTTTTAGCACATACTAAAATGCACAGTATAAAACTGCATTTTTTCTGTTCTGCTCCATAGCATGATCATATTTTTATCCCCTCTGCACGTACCTGCTGCCCCCACCACTTAGGACACAGTAACATTCCTCATAAACTTCCTCCCAGACAGCAGGGATCTGGCAGCCTTTAATCCTAAATGATTTTTAAAACTATTTCAAAAGACATATCTGAGCAGTCCAAACAGTTGAGAACTTAAATTATCATTAGGCAATATATACATATTTTGAAAACGAGTCTGTGAAAGATTTACTTCTCAGGCAGCAGCGTAGCAGTGTAGTTTCTTAGCAAACATAGAAAAGATTCTCAACCAAGAGATAAGGCAGGAGAATTTGACAAGAGAGCTCTTTATACTTCTAATCAGAACAGTTACCAGGATATTTTGGCATATCAAATGCATAAAAATTCTCCTACTCTGTGAAAATTTTCACTCATTAAATCAGGAGGAGTCTGTAGCTGCAAATCCATGCAGGAAAAATACAGGGCTTTCCTAACTTGATCTGGCATATTCCAAGCCAGGTACTGCCTAGCTCCGCAGTGGTATACTTAGCGTTAGTTATTTATAGCACATTTTATTTAATGAGCTGCATGATCTCTCTAGTTTGGAGTTCTGCTCTTTCTAGATGGGTTTACAGCAGACTGACAATATTTTGGTCACACATTTGATTGTTATTTCTCCCGGCTTCGCTCCGTTTAGGCAGAGCTGCCTCTGCCTGGGCAGCTGGGCCACAGCTTCGTGGTCACAAGAGTCATCTCCAGTGGCTTTTCTTTGTTTTCACCAGAGGAACGTGCCCAAGACAACCATCTCCACCTCCGGGTAAACAGTCTGGAAAGACTGGGGGAGGGAGGCTGTGCAAAAGCACTTCCCTCATCACAGACCCCCTTCCTGCTGTTTTTTAAATATGAATTACTTTCTTTGTCAGCCAACAAGTTGTTTTCTGAGCAGCAGGACTGTGGCCGCTTGCTCCCAACCCATTTTTTTTCTGGTTTCCTCTCCCACCCACAGCACACAAAGCATCACCCGTGGCTCTTCTGCATCCCTTCCACATCAGAGTCAAGCGCTCGTCAGGGACTAAGTGCCATTAATTGGATGGCATTAATTAGGGTCCTCCTCCTCTCATCAGTTGCAGTTTTTCACAAAGTTGCCAGGACCTGCATGTTCTCCAAGTCTCTCTGTCAGATGTAACTGGAACGTGTCAGTAAATCCAGTCATCCAGCAAATGGACAAACTAGGGGACTGTAGGTCCTGTCTCCTTCAAACCCCCAGCTGAACCCCACTGAGATCCGGCCTTCAAAAGTTCTCTTAACACACACTTTGCTATAAGTGGGTTAAAAGCTCAAACTACATTTTCAGTTACTTTATGATAAACATCTACTTTTTAATTGAAATTCAGAGTTTTGAGGAAGAGCTTTAAGAAAACAAATTTACAGGCATCCTTAGTCACAAATCAATGGAAGCAGGCGGATGTCTAAACTTAACATTGAATCTATTTTCACCCAGCCAAAATTCTAAATAGGAAGAATCTCCAAGATGAATTGGTGAAACTGAAAAGCTTGACACCCCCAAATTTTATGTAATGGAAATTTCAAGATCTCATCCAGATTCCTGCCAAATTCAGGATCCATATGCACTGCTGTGTAGTTAATTTGAATTTGGAATTTAAGGTGTTACTTCTTTTCACTGGTCTATATCATGTTCGATAAAGACAAATTCATGGCTGGAGAGATGAGATGAGAGAGAGCAGCAGAGCGTGAGGGAACAGAGATTGGGAAAAGAAGAGTGGAGAGAAAGAGGCAGTGCCTCAGGTGCCTCTATAATTTAAGTTCTCGGCTGCCCGTGGGAGAGCTCGCTGCAGGTACGGTGGCAGGAACAGGCTTTTTCATCCTGTTCAGAGACTTCATTCACAAACACCGGAGGGGGAAGTCAAGAAAAATCAATGCCACTTTTTCCATCTGGTTGCCCACAAGACCACGTGAATGAAATCTGTCAGTGATGCTAAATGGCTTGCCAAGCTGGGGGACTGCGTAATTACAGCAATTTCCACCTTCCTCCCGCTCTGTTTAGTTTGTGTTTTCTCTGCTACATTCTGTCCAGCCCCACATACCCTGAGTTACTGAGAGAAGTCACTAATTTTAGACATACAAATGCAGTGAGTTATAGAGAATCGTGTAGACCAGCCAGAGGGAAAGAGAAGGCTCCACCATTGCTTCGACAGAGACACTGGTGGGGGAGTAGTAACACCATAGGTTCTGTCTATGGGATGAGACCCTCAGTACAGTCTCATGCCCCAGTGCAATGCTGTAATTCAAGGAGGCATTTTGGAGAGGCAAGAAGAAAGAGCACCACTTAAGTATAAATCCATGTTTTATAGGCAGATTCCTTCCCTTAACACGCCATGTGATGTGTATAGATTTTCCTCCCATATTGTAACAGGAGGGGTTAATAATGCAAGTGCCCCACTAACCTCAACAGAGTACTTTGTGCTCTGCGTTCTCCAGGAAGGAGGCAAAAATCACAGCAATTTAAGTTAATAACAATGATACATTTCTCTGGTGAATATGTATTTCTACCCAATGGAAAATCCTAAAAGCTGATTAAGCACTTAATTACCAGACCATGTATCTTTCGAATACTAGTGAAACTGCTACTGCATTAGGGGAAGAGATGTTTGTATTGGAGGGGAGAACCGCAACCCGTTTTTCAAACTTCAAATGCAGACTTGGAGATATATTGTCCCAGATTTCCTTCTGTCCTCCCAGCCTCTCCCTCTACTCTTTGTTCACTTTTAGGACTCTAAGCAGCCCTGTTTTTTCCGGATGTCTCTCCCCCCAACACAGGTCTTACTTCACCGATGGTTACTTTCCTCCTGTATTTCTGTTCTCTCGCTATACCTTGCAGAGGTTATGCATTTTCCTTCTGTAGTGGCTCTAGGGAGGAGATCCCTCCGTCCCTCCCCGTGGGGCTCAGTGAGGTGTGAAGAGGCGCAGAAGCACCTTTGCTTCGAGGATCTTTGGTGTCCCCATGCTTGAGTTTCTGCCCTGGCTCATTTCACGAAAGGGCTCCATTTTTTCCCGGGGCTGAAGATGGCAGTGCAAACCTATTCCTATCCTTTTCTCTTAAAAGACCTTCACAGATGTTTTTTGGCTATTGCAGGATAGCTGCTTTCCCAGCAGACTCTGCTGAAGGCTGTGGAATGCAGACCCCTCTCCCTGCTTAAAGAGCATCCCTGGGATCACACACCTTGGTGTTCCCAGTTGTTCCCTCTCCTGTTGCACTAATATTCCCATTGGCACCCGGCTCTTCTGAGCCAGACAGGAGACATTCTTGTAAACAGAGCAGAAGGTAAAGAGCTACAGGAGCCAAAAGCACCCTTTTATACATACTAATTAGTTTTATAAGAGCATTTGGGGGTCAGGCATCGTTCTCTGCCTGCATTCAATTCCTGTGGAAGTTTCTAAGCATCTTTGAAACAGCTCTTAGCTGAGCCTTCCTTTTCAAGTTGTACATTAAACATAAGATATGACATTTGAAGAAATACTTTTGTATGTGGTTAATCTCTAATCTTCTAAGAATAATCCAATCAGATGCAAATCTATTTCCCAACAGCATATATATGTCATCTTAATATAGACATCTTTCCAGGCAGTGTGGTTTCCCTAATGGCGAAAAATAGAAAGCTGTCCTTATGGAGGGGGCTGGAAATAATGCAACTCTGCTGAAGAAATCCTACTGCAACACAGTCAAGAAGCCTTCGGGCTGCCACTTGCCATTGAATCCCCACTGTCACCTGCAAAACCAGTAGTGTCCCCCGGAGCAGTGACCTCAGTGGTTCCTCTCCATCTCCTTCAGTATTGTTGGTGGGACGCAAGTTGTGACATCTCCAGCCCTTCATGAGCACAAAGGAACTATACACAGAACAAAATCCAGTCTCAGCTCAGCTTTCATCCCTGCCCAGAGACCTAAGTGAAGCACGAGACAGGGAGAGGTCTTTAGAGAGTCACCACCTGCTAAAGAAAACCAGCAGAACCCAAGTGACTGGCAGCTGAACGTTCTTACCTTCCACCAGTGCTGTAACCAGGAGATAAGCAACACGAAAGGGAAATGTTTTCAGTGTGCAGTGGTAGGAGAGAACAGCAGTTTTGTTTCAGGTATAAAACATTTTAAACATAAAACTATGTTCTCGGTTTTCCCTTTTAAGACTTCCTCAATAAGGAAGTAACAGTAGGAGCCACTAATTTAGCATATTGAACATAGTGGGAAAACTTCACAAATATCAGATCTTTAATAACATTGTAAGACATTAAACAATGGTTCATAAGAAATATCATCTTGGACTGAGCTTATGCCACGAAAATACATTTAACATCTCAGGAAGATGTAACATAAACATAGCTCGTAACATAACTCTACATAAAATAACTGGGGGATCACTGTGGGTAATTTTTTTCAGAACTAGTGAAGTGCTGAACAGCAGAATGGGAATTCAAAGAGCAACGACGTGTCAAAAGGATGATTTCACCCACAGTTCAGTTTACGTGAAAATGAAGCAAGGAATTCCCCCCATGGAGACACAGCCCGTGGGGTGCAGCCTCTGTCCATGCAAGAGGAACAGGGGAGGTTTGCAGAGTGCCTTCTGCCCTGCCAGGAGCCCTCGCTTAACAATGTTTGAGCCACCCCAGTGCCCGTGACCTGGAACGCCTCACACTTTTTTTGGTGTTGATTAAACTTCATTAGAGGTGAAAAAGCTGCCTGCTTTTCTGTTGGGAGGGAGGGAGGGGGGGGAGGAGGAACTAAAAGGCCGCTTTCCAAACACATTTCCCAGAAACAGAGCAATTAATAAAGGGCCCTAGAAATGCTTTTTGTGCACTTCTATTTGTTATGTCATGAAGTGTCAACTGAAAGCTTAATGAATCATAAAATGCAGCATTCTTATGATTATTTCCTCATGCCCAGCCCAGATATTTCTAAATACACAGGGTATTAGTGATGCACAGGCAGCATTTAGATCTCGCTTCCCCTTGACCAAGGTCACATACACAAAACAAGGAGTTGTGTGAGCAGGGGAGCCACCGGAACCTGCTTTGTATGGATTTTATCTGGGAACTCAGTTCACTGGTGAATTTTAAGTGAAGTTTTTCCCAGATTTGGGATACTCATAAATACACTCCTCTTGTGTCTTGTAAGAGCCAAGTCCCCAGTAGAGGGGCTTTCCTTTTTTAGGGGCACTCTTAAAGCCTCTTTCTCTCCTCTCTGTAACAGCCTTTTGATTTTCATGAATTTGTAAAGACATAAATTGCTTGGAGACTGCTGCTGCTGCTCTAACTTGATTAAAACTTGCTGGTGGGCTACAAAGCTGACACAGCAGGCCAGGCAGATGCATGACCACATCCATATCACATGGGCGCATGAGCCTCGTTTCCTTAGAAAACCAGACCCAGAATTCCCAGATCCACAAAAAGGAAGCTACAGAGAAAGAAAAGAGCAATTTAAACAATATATTGATAACAGCTAAAAAGCACCTCCTACTCCTATCCACAGGAAACATACAAATGAAGTTCTCGAGGCAAATATTGTTCACAGATGAAAAACAGCTCTCATTTACCACAGGAATTTAACTTTTTCATACAGTGAACACAACTGAGCTAGCAAAGGATATTGTGAAAGAGTTGTGGTGAGAGGAGTTAGTCTAGTTGGTGGCCGCTTGGTGTTGGGGGTGGTTCTCTTTAACATCTTTTTCAATGATCTGGGGGGGTCAAGTGCACCCTCAGTAATTTTGCAGATGACACTGGGTTGGGTGGGAGTGTCGACCTGCTGGAGGGCAGGTCTCCTTTCTTTTCCATCAGAACTGGTCACACTGGTGAGTTTGATTTATGGAAGCTCCTGCTGCCTTCAGTGGGAGTTAGGCCAATATCAGATGCTTTTCAAAACCAATGTCTCAAATGCACCTCAAAATTAAAAAGTTTTCAAGATAAGGAAAATGAGAACAAACCCATATCAATGTCTACACCATGCAGTCAGGAAGCTGCCACCAGGAGCCATGAAGCATGCTTCAGTTGGGGTTTGGCCTCTTTAGCTCAGTGGATGTGTGCCCTCTTCACTCAACAAAGCCAAATCTGAGTTCTGTGCAGAATTTTCTGCTCGATTCAGGATTTTAGTTACTGTCCTAGAATCTAGAAACCAGGGGAAGGAACCCAAACTCTCACCTTTGAATTTTTTGGGCAACCAGAAAGTACGGAAGTTGCTGATAAATATTGTTTAAGCAGCTTCTCACTGTTGTGGTGATGAGTGGGAAACAAATTTTCACTGAGAGCTGAAGCAGTGGAAGTGAAGCTCTAATTAATTTCAGGAGAGCACAGACAGACAATTCCTCTACAGGTTCAAAAGAGGAGAGACTGCAAAAGGCTTTGACTCATCTGTCATTTATGCTGCCCTAATACACACGGGCTGCAGAACTCCTCGTGGGAGCAAACTCCGACTGAAGAGGAGTTCTCGGAGCTCGTTGTACAGTGCTTGCAAATGAGTCAAAGTGTTAAGTCTTTGATTTCTGGCTGAGCCCCCCACCCCCTGGCACACAGCCTGCATGACTAGCACACACCCGAGGAAATCTACAGGAGAGGGTGTTTTCCTCCTCAAGAGATCAGGGCGACGACGGAGCCGCTTTGCACTTACCATTCAGTGATTGTGTCTCTCTAACTCTCAGGCTCCTCTTTCCTCCCCTGCAAGGGCCAGCGGGGTGGGGGATCCGCAGTACCCACACAAGGGCATTCAGTAGGAGCCCGTTCTCTGGCCAGGCTATGGCACGGGCCAGTGCCAGGGCCATGCATCACAGGGCATTAAAAGGCAGCTCTTGCACATCTTGAATTCTGGAGGGACACAAAAACCAGCTGGCATTGCCATTCCCTTCTCATTGCTCCTTGAAGGTGGGTGGGGAGGAGAGGGAGGAAAGAAGCATTTCCATCTACAAGTGCTTTTCCAAAGTGATGTCATCTGAACAGGGAGGATTAAATCCTCTGCTAACAGAGACTGACAGAAATCAATTGCCTTGAAGCACTGTAGCTGCATTAGATCTAGCCCAGAGTGTCTCCAGTCATCTTTTGGCCATCAAATAATGTATCACTGGTTGCTTCTGGCTTGTCTAGAACTCCTCCATTGCATTCACAGGAGGCTAAAACCCATTTGGAGTCACGCAATGAGCAGGCATCCTTCCTGATTTACTTGAGCTCGATGGTTGAGCTGTATTTTTGTGAGCTCTGTCAGATTGAGCACCATAAAATGCAATAGCTGAGGCAAATTTTATAATTATGCCATTAAGATCAGGAGGGAAAGCCTTCCACAGTCTCTGATCATGATGCTCAGAGCAAACCAGACAGCAAGGGGTTTATGCATCTCAAAATGCCTCAGATGAGCTGGAGACTTACAGCCCAGGGGGGGCAGAAACCCCCCTTTCTGTAAAGCCCTGTAAAAGGTCCCACAGACACCACACGGGACATCCACCACCATCAGTTCAAAAGGAGAAGATGAGAAAGGGAGAGCCCACCAGTGAGCATACCATCAACAGGGTCTCAGAATGAAGCCTCTCCTGCTTTGTGGAGAAAGAATGGTCTAGATTCCCTGACATCCCTTTTAACACAGCTTGGGTTGTTGGGGGTTTTTAATGGATAAGGCCTAATTTACTTCTTTAATCCACAGCTGAGGAGCTACAGGCTCCTCAGAGGTAAATCACAATTCATTTTGTGTCTCTTTTCTGGATTAGTAATTACATGTGGAAGAAAAACAAGCCTCTTATGAATTATACATAGTTATTGGTTTGATTTCAAAAGCTCTTGACATTGAGGGTATAAGTAATCTAATTAGTCTTTTGTGCAACAAACCTTTCCTTTCTTTTAACGAGGATAGTGCATTTTAATTATTATTGTGTTACCAAAGCAGGCCACGAATTAAGTAAAACCTAATGCAGTTGGTTGGCAACGTTAACGTGGCATTTCCATTTAATGTAAGCACATTAATGGTTAAGTTTGGGGAAGGCTTTCTGGCGGCTCCTTCACAATTTCTGCCTCCTTGTCCACAGCCAGGGCCATGACACAAAGCATTTTAGAACTTTAGACAATAAATCTAAACAAAAATGAAACCCTCGTGCAAAGATTTTCCTTTTGGGCTTTGCAGAACAGAAAATCTCTTCAAAAGTTTCCTCTTTCTGCTTTACCCTTTTTTTTTTTTTTTTAAGAAGTGCTAAAATATTCTGATGTGATAATATAATTCATAGTATTCCTGACTAAAATTCTGTGTCAGCCCCAGTTGTGATTTTAACCTTCCTTCTGAATGAGCAAGGCTAAAAATTAAGTATGTTAATGAATCTATTAAGTCAAATATTCCACATCTACAATTCAGCACTGAAAGAAGTCTATAGTGTTCTCGCATTATCGTGTTTCACAGCAATTATCAAAAGACAAGAAGAATTATTTAATCAGTTTACAAATTTGGTAGCAACACCAGTGAATGTATAAAGCCTTAGTGATAAATAAGTCAGCTCTAATTAAAGCAAAAAACCCTTTTCACCACTATGAACTACATATGCATGAACTCACACGTGTATTTTTCTGTTGTTCCAAAAGCACTGTGAGAAGAGCTTTAGAAGCAGCTGGGACTGCTTTAAGGGTTGCCCAGACACAAACTACCACAAGATACCAAACACTAGGTGTGAAAACGAAGAACTTTGGCTCCTGTGGAAGAAAACTTCAGGGAACCAACATCTGACCTGAACCCAGGAAAGTTTTGAAAATTGCCAAACGAACGCTAAAACAAAGGAAACTTTCTGCTTTCAAGTCAAGTGAAACAGCCACAGATAAGGAGAGGTCTTACTTATTTTAGTGAGAAAACAAGCCCAAGGAAGTTTCACTCTGAATCTCGGCTCTTCCAGCTCAGCTACGGATCCAAACACCCCTCAACTCCAGCCCGTTCCCTCTTCTTATTTCTAAGAGCAGAATTTTGAGGTGGTTTTTTGTTGATGCTCGAAGGGAGAATGTTTTATAGGCTCAATTATAGGAGAAACTGCATCAGTTAAAGCAAAACACACCACGACGTGCAATTTAAGGATGTAAATGTAAGTTATCTTTAAGTTATCCTAGTTGTAAAACCTGTTTCAGCTGCTTGGCTCAGGAGACCAGATCCAGGTATTCCTCCACTGCCGGTGCTCTCTTAATGAAGTCTATTTGTAAAAACCACCCACGTCTGAGGCTACAAACCCACTTTTGGAGTAGCAACAGCCACCTGGCACTGGAGGGAGGTCTGGAGACCAAGAGGATTCATCAGCAAGAAGCAGCAGCACAGGTGCTGTCCTGTGTTACTGAGGCTTTTTACTGCAAATTAAATTAGGATAAGTGTTAATTATTCTGGCTTTGGAAAACAAAGAAGATGCTTTTAACAGCTGATTCAGGTAGTGTTCACTTGGACCTGCGGGACTAGCAAGGATTTGGCTCAATAACCCCACACCAATGAGGCACCTGTCGAATTAGGAGTTTTATTGCAGCTTCTGTGTCTTCTGACCCTAATCCTGTTCCATGTTTTTGTTGCCAGCAGTAAACAAGTACACTAATTAGCACTAACAAAGAAAAGTTTACTGTGATACAACAGCAACTAAGTGCAGTGACTATATGGCAGTTTTCAGACAAAACAACAACCCTTGGAATGGATTCACCAACTCCTGAGTCAGTTTCTACCTCTTATTGTGCATCTGGAACTGGATTATGTGGAAGCATAAAAGAAATTTGGCTTTGAAAAAGAAAAAAATAACAGGAAACACTTGCAAATCTCAAATCTGAAAAAAACATCCCCTAGAGTGACCATTACTGAAGTTTCTTGCTTAAAGCTTCCCCCTCCTACCACCGAAGGGAACACCACCTCAGCCACCCCACAGCCTGCCTTCCTCCGCTGGAGTATCAACATTTGAACACAGAACCAATGCCCAACATAACATGTCAATAACATTAAATGCTTTACATTTCTTGTCTTATCTTGTTGGAAGTGTTTTCAATTGACAGAAGTACTTCCAATTGTTCATAATTTTTATTTTATGTTTATTGCAACACTCTTCCTTGCCGGGAAAGCAACAGTTGTTTGCCCAGAAAGACAAAGCCATTAGAAGCCATTTAGCCACAGGAGCATTTATCTAGGTGTTTGTGTGGCACTCGACTACAGGAACGTGCTCTTACACAACAGGCTTTAGTAATCTGGAAACAGATTTCACCAGTGCCAACTGAGAGCTCCCTCAGCAAACTTCCACCCGTGACAAATCAAATAGGAGCTCAAAAATAGAAACTCAGCATAAGGCTAATGGAGTTTTATGGAGAAGATTCCTCTGTTTTGTTATATAAACCTCTGAAGAGTGAAGGAACAGAGGAAACTGCTTGATAAATGGGTATAAAATTTCTATCCTGGAATAATCCAGTGACTCAAGAGCTCACTGGAGACACCACGTCACTGGGTTCACAACTTTTGCCATGTCCTGTTTTGACAAGAGCTGCAAGCCTTTCTCTCTTTGGCCGGGGAAAAGGTCCTAATCAGGCCAAGCAGAAGGTTACAGAAGCACCACCACGTAGTGTGGGTGCAGCAGGAGATTACTCCCACCCTGGGGGAGCTGGGGTTAGAGAGGCCTCACTCGCTGTGCATTGAGGGATTTTCTTCACAAGGAGGGGTCCATTCAATAGGGCTGTTCCTCTACCAGATGAGAAGGTTGAGTAACTTCTCATCCCCTGAAGCTGCCAACTGAGCTCTGTTACCATTCAGTGCTGCTCTGGGAGACCCCGAGCCATGCTCTCCAGCAGGCTCTTAACAGAAGCTGCTCTCTCTCTCTCACAGAGGTTGGGATGCAGAGCCCTCCTGCCCGTGCTCTTCTCTCCCAAGAAGCTCTCAGAGCTCAGCGGGGGCAGAACTTCAATTTTTCTGCCCTGGGAAGCTGACACCAACAGGCCTTGCCCGCTCCTCACCTCTGAAACAAGAGCATTTTCAGCACAACAGCCAAAATCCCCTTTTCCTCCTCAACCTTCAGTGTCTTTTCCTTGCATTGAGCCAATAACAACGTTTTTACTTGCTGAGGTGTTTTCAAGTTGAACTGAACCGGTTCCTCTCTCCCAAAGCCATTTGGTGATGTCATTCTGCTTCATGCAGCAGTGCCACAGGGCACTGGCTCAACTCTGCTCTTCTGAGATACCCTTGAAGGCATCTTCCTCCAGATGATTGAATCTGAACTCCCAGCATCTGCAGGCGCAGCCTAGAGTGGCAGATAATTAAACTGCCAAGCAATGCTGTATGGGCTTGAGCATGGACCTGCAGGATTTCCTGGCCTGGAGCCGAAGCTCTGCAGACCCTGTCAAAGATGAAAGCAGAGGTTTGTACACTCAGTGGTCAGAGCTGAGGATGGATTCATAAGCTCCTTAAAAAAAAAGGGAACGCCACCACCAGTGTAGCTACGACATGAGCGTGCCTTGTAGGCCCAGGCAGCAGGTGAGTACTCACAAGACACACATCACCAGGTCCCTCTTATGGAGCTTTGTCAGATACACAATGGCTGGAGAAGACGAGAGAAGCAGCTGAATAGAAGTGGGATGAGGGAGTCTCTACTCCCGACGTCACTCATTGTACCGGAGCCCAACATCCCACTCTGCTGCAGAGCTTTCCGTGGCAAGACCTCAAAGCAGTGACTTTCACTTAGAAACAACCGTGGGAGGTGAGCGCTTTGCCGGGTAGTAGAGAGCCTCCTCTTCCCCTTCCTGACACACTCTGAACTTTTCCTTGCTCAGCTCCTCTGCACAGGAGCCCCCCCGGGAGAGGCAGCGCCAGCAGCGGAGGATGCTTTGCTTCCACAGGATGTGTTTCTCACCAGCCTTGGAGCAGTAAAGGCAGATCATCCTCCTCCTCCTCACACTCAGGTCAGGAGACAATACCTGATCAGTGCTGTACGTATTGTGTGTTTTTCCTCTAATAAAACAAGTCTGAAGCCATCTACCACCTCGTTACCGGCGCTGCCAAGCTGAGTCGCTTTTATTGCCATCTTAAAGGGTAGGTGGCAGATCACGTGGGGCTTTACTGCCTCAATAAAAGGAATTTTATTACAAGCTGCTGTTGCTTTGCCTGTCCATTCTCTGTTCAGCATATGTGGCGATGCCATCTGATGAATTCAGGATTAATTTATTCATTTCGGAAGAGAGGTATTTTATTTTATAGCCTCGACACAAACACGTTGCATTTCCATGAGGAAACCGGATGCGTGGGATAACACAAAACAGCCTCCAGCACTGGTCTTCTGAAGTCACTGGTTTTAACTGGAACTCTCTTCCAGAGAGCTGCCCTCAGAGGCACCAGCCAGAGGATATCTCCATCCTGGAGCTGCACACACTCCTCCTCCCCAACGTTTGCTGCACCAAAACGTGGGTCTGCAGCTTCTGTCTCAGACCCACCAGGAGAGCTGGCACACGAGCAAAGCGGATGTAGCTGGTGGGACATTGGAATAAGTGAGAAGTTGGACTTTCTTTGCAGAGAAGGAAGAGCAAGGAGAAGGCACTCATTTTGCTTCACGAGCCCCGCTGCTCCCAGCGTGAAGTTTGCTGCTTACACCAGTCTGTCCCTGGCTGACATCCCACCCAGGCTCCAGATCAAAACCTCCTTCATTAGGCAACAGATCAGCCTGGAACGAGCAACCCTGTGAGCAGGGACATCCTCAATGGTGACCCTGTGTTAGATGTTACACGTCCCTGTATGGCCAAGTGACATCCAGGAGAGAGAATGGGATATGGCAAAAGAGAGAGGAGGGACAGATTCCTGGGGAGGAAGATGGCCCCGAACTCCTAAGGGTTCCTGCCCAGTTCTCTTCAGAGAGAAACCCATCCCTCAGCAGTCCATGCAGTATTCCAGCTCACCTTTTGCCTTTTTGAAACTCTCATCAGCAGGTGAATACATGCTTAGAGGAGAGTAACCTGCTCCCAGAGTAAGGCAGCTGGTGTTAGGGCTGGATCCAGCCCCGATGCCCCTGGAGCCGGGTCCCCGGTGCCGGGATCAGGGTGAGGATCCCTGGGACAGGCAGGGAGTCCAGACTTATCTGCCCCAGGGTATGTGCCACCCTGCCAAGGCCAGACCAAGGCTGTTTAATCCTATTGACTCATGAGCTGGGAGCACATGATACCCACTAAGAGAAAACAGCTTCCTTTGTTCCAAACCCCCCCGGGACTGTGGGATAACCTGCTGGTATCAATCTCCGTGGGCAGGGCTTGCCAGCCCCATTTCACCCCTGGAGAAGTCCCCCAGCCCTGCTCTTGGCTCCCCTCTGGAGACACAGGGCTGGGATCCCTTCTCAGCACGAGTGAGAACGTGTATTTCCAAAGGGGATTTGCAAATGTGAGGGCCCAGCTCCTCCTCCAGCTGCTGCTTTAAGCCAGACCCCTCACAGCACCCACAGCCCGTTGTCATTGTCCCCACACTGCCCTTCTCACTACTAAAGAGCCAAACAGACAAAAAGGGCATCTCATCTCATACCTCCCATGGTGGATGTTCCTAAACCTCTCACTATTACTGCTGGCCTTGCAGCCACTCGACTGGGTGCAACCTTCCTGACGGAGGTGGGGGAAGAAGAAGATGTGATATTTGTCAGCAAATATATCTGGTCAGGAACAGAAATCATTTATAAAATGTAGAAAAAAAAAGGCTTAAGAAGATGGACTGTGCAAACTTATCCTGATTTCTCTGTGTGTGTGTGTGTGTGGAAGGTGCAAGAATTCCATAGCACACGGAAAGGTCCCTTTGACAGCACCCAGCTCAAGCGCGGGATTCAAGGTCGCCAGTGGTTTCAGCTCTCCCAAACGTTAACAAGTTCAACAGATTAAATCAAAGACCTGAAAAAGGAAGACATTTTCCCCTTCCAAACCTGCTGATTTTTAAGATGCTTGTGCTGCATTGCAGCAGGCAGGGGTTGATTGGGTACCACCCTGCCGGGGAAGCGATGGAATCAGCATCGTTGCTTTTATTCATCCCCCTGTAACCAGTGGAAGCAATTCCTCCCACTCTCGCCACCTGTATCCAGGGAACCGGGGCTGGGGACACATCCCCAGGGATTCGGCCCACGGAAGGAGCCCCCTGGAATGGGCCAGCCCTCCTGAGCCCATCGCAGCCACCTTGAGTGTTGGCCCATTGTCCCCCCGAGGGGCCTGGGGAGGGTCTCCAGGTACGGGATGGCTCTGTGTGTACGTGGAGCTACGCAAAGCAGAACCACACAGCAAAACCCAGGAGAAGCAGGAGGACAACAAGGGGAAGAGAGACAGACGCATATAATCAAGAACTGAACGCTTTTCATCCCTCCCTGCACAATTCCTGCCTTATCTCCCAAAGTCCCAGAGTGCTGCCTCCCTGTCTCCCGGCAGCAAAAAGCCTGCCCCCCAGTAACAGACATAAAACCTCTAATTTAAGCAGCTGATCCTGCTTCTTCCCTCCCCCTCATCAACCGAGCTGCCACTCTACCCCCCCTGGCTGCTTGCCTCAGGTAACTCCCCCCCAGATCCTCACCAAGGTTATTCATTCTGAAGAATTCATACTGAATCCAGAGAACCACCACAGATTTTCCCGTGCCCTCTGCATTGACTAACAGTTTGCAAAAGGCAAAAACCCCCCGTTCCCTATGCCCAGGAATTTAAAAAAAAAAAAAAGAACAAAAAAAAGAACAAAAGGTTGAGTTGTGTAAACCAAAATGTGAATATAATTATTTTTTTGGCAAAAAAATAACATTACACAACACACCTTCCACACAGTCAATTGAGAGGGTTTTTCCAGAGCCTGTGTAGTCAGTTATTTCTCAAGCGGGTGCTTTCGGCAGGCAGTGCTGGTGCGATCCCACGTATCCTGCCCGTTGCCATGGAAATCATCCCTCCGAAAGCCCATGTGCAAACGCAGGTCTTCTCTCCCAGCACCGAGGCTAAAGGTGTGTGTGAGTCAAACCATTTGCTGTGCCTTACTCCCTGGCAGCCTCGCTGCTGCTGCTGCTGGGGAAGGAACAATTAGTGTCGGAGGTAACGAGGGCACCTGTACGAAGGGGCTCTGGAGGGGGCCAGCAGCGATGGAATAGCCCAAAGAAGGCTCCAGGCCACCTGGTACAGTCATTGTCCTGCTCTGGGTGCCCCAGCAGGGACAGGGCTCAGGCACAAAGCGTCAACGACAGCGTTTTTAAACATTTGGGGAGGGGGGGAAGTGAGTGAGTCGCGCTGCAGCATCGCAGACACAAGGTGGGCAGCATCCTGCCCCGTCTGCAGGAGCGTGCTCCGAGGCAGCTCTCGTGGCTCAGGAGTTCCCCAGTTCAGCATTCAACGTCCCTCCTGTAGCCCAGGGGGAAACTGGGATCAGGGAGGGGACCAGGGCTACCAGACCGAGGTTTAACAGGAGCAAGGGACAAGTAAGTGGGTGTCTTAGGGTTGGTTGATAATTTCTTTAGGTTGTTTGGTTAGTTTGGGGGATTTATGGGAACTAGAAGGCTGTAGCAGACAAAGTAAACATGGGATTTTTGTTTTCCCTCCACCCCATTAAAAAAAACCTGCTCCTGCAGAAGATTGGCAAGTGCTCCATCACACAGGCTGAAGGCTTCCATTCACATCTACTCCCCTTTCCCACTGCTCTACAAGAAACTCCTAGACATTAGAGGTACAGCAAGTATCTTAGAGTTACAGATTCAAACAAATTTGTGACATTTTTACCTGACTTTTTTTGGGTTTTGCCAGCCCCGCCCCCCCCCCCCTGGCCAGGGGAAAGGCAGCTGGTTGAAGAACAGAATGCAAACCCCCAAATGAAACCCAAACAGCCACGCGAGATCTGAGATGAGGCAATAATCTCGAAGCCCAACTCCTTTGAGACAGCACTGCATAAACATCAACACCATAATGCAGTGCACATCACTGCTGTGAACAACACAAGCACCTCTCCCTCAAAAATAAAGCAGCACTTACTGCAGTTTAGGGTGGAAAAGAGTCTGCTCTTCTCCAAAGCTGCTCTGATCCTCTCCAGCTTGATGTCCACATGGGGCTGGGCTCCCCAGTGGCCAGTGGTCCTCAGTGGAAACACCTGCTGGTCCAGCACAGCTTGTAGCAGAGGGCAGGGATGGCTGGGATTGAGACCAAAGGAATGCAGTTAACCAATCTTTACTAAGTTTGTTGTGGTTTTAATCCTTCCTGAGTTGTAACAGGTGTTTTTATGTTGTCTTTCTGGTTAAAATCGACTGTATTCAGACTTGATCAATAGTGTCCTGGCATTCTAACACACTGCTATACCATTTCATAAAAATACAATCAATATGCAAATAGCAGTGTTTCCAGTTGCTTTAAGAAGATATGGGAATAAATTACATTAAATCGTGCTGTCTTAGGGAAATATCTCGAGGTTTATAAGTACCCACCTTACGTAAGTTCCACCACACAGTCCCGCAGCCCTGGGGATGGCTGTCTTTTGTGTTGTGGTATGAACACACGTTCTACGCCTCAAAAGCTTCCAAATACGTGGGTGGGAGATGGAGAATACAAATGATATAAGCTACTGATGGGTTTTATTTCAGGAACATCTTAGTGTGCTAGAATATGGCATCAGAGCTTAGAGGTTATGGATTAGAAAGTCACTTTTCCTCTCTTGTTAGAAAGGATGTAGAAGAAATAAAAGGAATAGCAGAGGAATGGCAGAGAGAAGTGTGTACATTTGCATTTACTGAAACTAACCATTCCTTTTATGTTTAGTGTAATGGCCTTCACGATGAATCATGCTGTGAGAGTAAATTTAAGGAATGTAACTGTGAATGGATTTGGTGCAATCTGTTTATGACATTCATAAATGCAGAGGCAATCCCAGGGAAGCTGTGGCTGCCCCATCCCTGGAGGGGTTCAAGGCCAGGTTGGAGGGGGCTTGGAGCAACCTGGTCCTTGCCGGGCTAGTAAACTGCTGAGCACAACCCCAGCTCAGAGGAAATTTCTTACAGGGGGTGGGGGTTAGATTCGGGCAGAGGAGGGGCTCAGTCCGGCTCCAGCAAGAACCTGCTGCTCACAGCCCAGTCACCTCTCTAGCCCCATAATTTGTATGACAACAGATTTCTGGGGGAAAAAGGGGTATCCTGTGCTCTCCTTTGTCCAGCTGGCTCTGGTGGGAAGATGCCTTTGCTGAGAGAAAATAGCTAGGGGGGAATTTAATTGATTTTTTATTTTCTCTTGTGAAATAACAACTCCTGCAGATAAATGCGTTGCAGTTTTCAGGCCCAGAGAAGCCAATCTAGATCATGCACCCCCCTGTCCTCCCTTTGCAAGCATTCCCTACGTTTTCTCCTGGAGTAAAAGAGAACACAGAAATCCCAGCCCAAAGTGCCATAACAGACTCTGCAAAACTTCTGTATCTTACAGAAGGGTACAAGGTTTTTCCCAAGTTCATCATCTGACACAAATTTCCGTGTGATTATGGTACTTTAAAGGAAAAGGTGGGTTTGGGGGTGGTTTTGTTTTGTTGTTTTATAATTTTTCTCTTCTCTAAAATTAAACTCAATTTGCATTTTCAGTCTATGCCCCATACCTGCAACAAATCGATAACCAAAGAGAAAATGGATTTTTCCACCCAGAAATACTTACCCCCTGGCCCCAGGGGATGGCCAACATCATACACTGTAATGCAATCCCAAAGTTGCATCAAGGCTTCCCCACCCTCGCTGGTGCTGGGGCAGTCAAAGGAGATATTTGTTAAAAATAGCTTGGATACAAATCCCCCAGTATCTGGCTGCCAGTGGAAGCCCGGCTCGTGAAAGGGGGGGGAGTGTGAACCCTTTCAGCAGATTCATGCATTTACATTTTAATTGCAATATGTTAAATGCACAAAAAAACCCCTCCAAAACCATAAAAGGGTTGGTTTTCCCAGGCAATAGTGATTTTTCCAAATCTTCTTGCCCTGTTTGTAGCATCCCAGGGGATACGGTTCCAATGAGTGAGCGACAGAGGGGCCCCGGCTCCGAGCGCAGGGACGAGGCCAGTGCTGTGACAAACTGCTGTGTCCCTCCAGGATTACAGAAGTGAAGGAAGGTTACACCTCTGAAAACATTCTGGTGTTTCTAAGCACGGCCCCTTGGATTCTTTCACCTTGATTCCCCTGAGCCCCATCTCCTTCACGAGGGGCAGGACCCTCCCCGAGGCAGAGCATCCCAGGGTCTCACAGGCTGGTCCCAGCGCCAACAAAGCACAAAAGCTCCTTTTCATTTGTTCCTTCTCTCCCCAGGTATTTCCAACGGCTGAAAATGCTGAAAGAGAGCGAGGGGGTGGGCTGGGAAAACAGGGGGGAGAAGGGTTAACCAAAGGTTCAGCAGGAAAGAACAGGCAGGGAATGCTGGATGCAGAGCAGCTCCTTTTAAACAAAGTCTCTTTCCGTGGGCTGAAGGGTCTGGTTGGCATCAGCGCCCACCTTAATGCGCTTCAGACCCACTTGGGTCTTGCCCAGGCATTTCATTTCACAGCGCAGGGGGGTGGGGATCCAAAAGCAGGCGTTCTCTGGAATTGAAAGGATGCCCTTTGGAAGAAGGGAAGGCTGCCTGGCTGACACATCGCACAGCGGCGAGAGTAACGGGGGAACTATTTCCAGCAGATTCCCACAAGGATCAGTTCCTGGTGCGACACCGGCCAGTATTTGCACCACGTGTCCAAACAATGATGCACCATCAGGCCCGGGACGGCCGGGGGCTGGAGCACTTCCCCTGGGAGAGAGAGAGAGAGGGCTGAGGGGACTGGACCTGTCCCGCCTGGAGACCACCGGGTTCCACAGGAGCTACCAGCCACCTACCAGCGGTGACACAGAAGCACGAGGAGGTGACACAGAAGCAGAGCCAGGCTCCTCACTGAGGCTTATGGGAAGAGAACGAGAGGCCATGATCATAAATCAAAATGGGGAAACTTTCAACTGCATATAAGACAAAATAATAAGTCACTACAAGGATACTCAGATGTTGGACCAGGGGAGGTTATGAAATCTCTGCCCATGGAAGGTTCCAAGATGTGACTGGATGAAGCCCTGAGCAACCTCACCTGAAGTAATTTTTAACTGTGTTTTGAGCTAGAAGACCTCTCAAATTCCTCCCCTGGGACCGTGACTCAGTCGGTTTGGGAATCCTGTTAGATTGAGCCTCAACCCGTGGGGTAGCGTAACGCTGCGGGGAGGGGCAACGGGTGGCTGGCATTTGGCTACTGCTGGCAACCAGCCCCACACACCACTGACCCCCTTTGCAGAATGGGATTCCTGGTTGGAGGTGACCACCGGTCCCTCACGGACACCCCGTGGCATCTGTGGTCCCTCCTGTGTCTCCTGTGCTGCTCCCTCTGCCTTGGAGAGGAGACCCCTCGGACCCGGGTTTTTGTCTGCACATGCAAGGAGCGGTCCTGTGCACGCTGTGCATTCCCCCAAAATACAGCACCCCCTTTACACCACGCAGCACAGAGGCCACGGCAGCACCGAGGAGCTCTGGGGTACAGCCAGACTCAACAGCTGCAGGCTTTAAGTCAGACATCGTGAAATTCAAAATAAAAATAAGGTTAAAAAAAAAATGTCCTGGCTTCTCCGGCAGGAAGCGGAATTCTCACCTGCTGAGTTGGCCAGCAGCTGGCCGGCCACCAGAGCATCTGGCCAGCGTGGCTACCTGCTGGAGCACGACTCCAGGGGCCGGGGGCTGCAGACATGCTCTCTCCTCTGAGCGTTGTCCTCTCCTGGCTGCCTCGGAGATGCTCCGAGGACCTAGGGATGGCAGAAACCCTCCGGACGGCTCCACCATGGTACAGAAAAGCCTTTTTGCCCCAGATGAGGGAATATTGTACCTCCCGGACCCTACACAAATGCTGTTGGAGGGAAGGTGGGCGCCGGCACAGGAGAGCTGGGGCAGCAGGACCCCCCCAGGGAAGGGCAAGGAGCCCGGGAGGCTCCTTGGGCCACGGATAAGGACCTTTGGTGTGTTTTCACCCATTAATGGGAATTACCCAGACTCACCTGTTGTACAAATGCCATCACGGCAAAGCTCAAAGCCTCACAGAAATTCAAATCCCTTGTTTTTAAAAAGAAATCACAGATTATTTTTTCCCTATTATTTCTATTTCTATTCTATTTTTTATATTTTTCTATTATTTTTCTTATTTTTTCTATCATTTTTTCTATTAAATTTTTTCAATTTTCTATTCTATTATCCCCAACCTTAATATCATTTGAGGACGGCTTTTTTTTAAGCCCTACAGTAAGTGATGCAACTGTTGACTCATCGCTGGGGTGGGGTTTGACACCAGAGGACCCGATGGCCAGACCCACAACCCACTGGGCTACGGCTTCTTAGATAACAGATGATCAGACCAAATGGAATTATGGCCTCATCCTTTAATAATTTATCAGAGTCTAATTTTGTACTCAAAACTAACCCTGTATTCCCAGGTGAAATAGTTTGGGGGTCCCCCCCCCCAAGAGACAGTTTGTTTCTCTTTAGCAGTTTTATACACAAAAAATACACATTGATAAGGAGTCTCTGAGTTGGTTTAAAGAGATGATGATATTTTGAACTGACTCCGTCAGAGAAAGCAGCCGTATGGATTATGCATTGAAACACTTAGAGCAGGAGGGGTGTAATTGCATATTATCATTAGCTCACACCCTAACTGCTCTTTGACAACAAACACCAAAGAATATACATCAGACAAATTAAAGTTTCCTGCCTCTTATGGAAAACACACAGCGACAGGAGAGCAGGACCCCCCGCCCAGTGCCAGCACTGGGCTGTTACTGGTCTCTGCTGTGGGGGTGTGTGGGTGCTCACACGCACTGAGCGATGCACACACCAGCAGAGCACTAGTCCCAGAAATAATTAGGGGTTCCTGCCTCCTCTGTGCACCTGGGGGATGAGTTTCCCCTCAGCTGCACACCTGGAACAGGCTTTGCTGGATTAACACCCCCCGAGGCACCTGATGCCCCCGCCAAGGGATTTTGCCGAGGGATTTTGTCATCCCTTTACCTATTTGGCAGCAGGAGAGGGACAGAGACAGGCACAGTGACATTCCAGGGGGACAGAGACAGGCACAATGACATTCCAGAGGGCACTGTCTTCGGATGCCAGGGGCAGAGGGCTGGAAAAGATGAGCCAGCCCAGGGCAGCAGCGGGGGCACCCCCCCTCCCCGGGGGTAACCACCTGCACTGCACGGAATTGGGCCTTCCTGAGCCCAATTGAAAAAATTACTTGCAAAAATCCTCTGCGCCATTTCGACAACTTCTCTTTGGATGGCAGGGGACGGGCTGTGCCAGGACGTCTTCCCTTCATCACCCCGAGCCTACTGCCCTTTTGTGTTTTGCTCTGGAGGATTTTTTTGGAGTTTGCCCTTCCCCTTGTGCCCAGCCACGGGAGGTTTTTCACCTTCCCCTTACGCATCTCCCAGGGCCCAGCTGCTGGTTCCACCCGCACGAGAAGCCACTGGCTGGAAGGTGACTCAGTGGTCACAGCCCAGGAGAAGGTTGTGAGCTCATTAAACACCTTCCCCCTCCAACACTGAGCCACTGGGACAAGCCCCTGGCAGAGCCTGAGCTGGTACCATCAGAGCATTTCTGCTGCCTCAGCAGTTACCGGGCTTTATGTGACATTTAGCTTAAAGCATTCACCGTTGGGTTAATTTGGGTCCCATCTTTTGGGTAACAGAGGTGCCTGTGGGCACCTTTCACACCAAAGCACGGGGTAACCAGGGAAGGTTCTTTTCTACTCCTCGTTATTCCTTCAGCCATCGGGGGGGACGTTTTCAAGATAATTACTGAATTACCTCTAAGTACGATGAGGTTTTTTGGTGGTGCTCATGGTGTGAGAGGTGGGTTTGTGTTTCCCCTCGGAGAGCTGAGGTTTCAGCAAAGCTGCTCCGGCGCTGGGGGTTCGTACCCTTTGCAGAGGAAGATCTCACTGAAACCTTCCAGTTTAGGGTTTCCTGAGTGGGTTGTAAATACCAGACTGTTTAAAAAAGGAAAAAAAAAAAAAAAGCTTCAGATACAGTGGGGCCAGAGGAAATTCACAGCTTCCTAAACAGTTTTTGTTCTTAAAGCAACCCCCTACATTTCTCATCCCACCTCAGGTCTCTGCTGTGATCTGCTCCCACCAGAGCAGAAGCTGCCGTTGCCGCCGTCCTGCTGGAGCTCTGGGTTGCAAGACAATCTCCCAAATAAGTGTCTCAGAACAAAGCAGACCGAGAGAAGCTGTTACAGCACGTTTGTAAACAAGAAGCAGCCTCTTGTCACGGGGACATTCAGCAGGAGCAGAAAACCACTGTGAAGAGCAGCCCGGCAGCGTGACCGAGGACATTCCACTCCGGGGGAACGAGATCCTGCTGTGCTGAGGTTTGGAAAAAAATGTTCTGAAAGGTTCTGTTGCTGCCACATACTCTATTTTAGTGCCGGGGCTCATCCTCTAATGTCATCTATATTCTGAGTAGTGAAGGAGCCACCTGATGTGCAGCTTCATTTCAGGGAAAGGGAGGGCATAGGTATGATGGGTGCGGGGGGACAAGTTTGGAAGCGCTCAGATTACGGGGAGACGGTTCCGAGGAGAGACACCTTGAAAGGTCAGTGCCAGGAACGCAGCGGGGAAATGATGCTAACGATCAGCTAATGATGATACAGCTAATGATGATACAGCCAAGGATACAGCCACAGCCCCGGGAGCTGGGTGCGGGTTGGCCACGTGGTGCTGGCAGCACCTGAGCTGATGAGTTTGATGGGATCCAGGGGAGTGGGACGCCCCCAGCCTGGCTCCTGCCTCCCCCAGCAGCAGCTCCGGGCATTGCACGACCACAGAACGTTTTTTTTTTTCTTTCCTTGGCATTTACCCACGCTCCTTACGTGCAAAGAGTCCTGCATCTTCCTTTCACCAAACAGCCTCTGGCTGCTGATCACAGAATCACAGAATCACCTAGGTTGGAAGGGACCTTTTAAGGTCATCTAGTCCAACCAATAAAAAAAAAAAAAAGGAAAAAAAGGAAAAAAAAGCACACACCCACACAAACCCCACCCCGCACCCAAAACACCACCAACCCATCACTAATCCATATCCCCGAGCACCATGTCAACTTGTCTCTTGAACACCTCCAGGGATGGTGCCTCAACCACTTCCCTGGGCAGCCCATTCCAATGCCCGACAACCCTTTCAGGAAAGAAATATTTCCTAATATCTGACCTGAACCTCCCCTGGCCCAGCTCTTCCCACTCCCAGGCTGCTCTGAGTCACGGCACCAGCAAAGCTTTTCCAAAGGACCCGGTAACTCCCTGTCCCCAAAGCACACACATCACCCCTCAGTGTCTGTCTGTAGCCCACCTTAGCTCCCAAAATGAACAAATCACTTCTGTGCCCCTATTCTCCCCTATCCAAAAGGAAAATACTGCCTGAGAAGTCAGTATTAGTTTTACTTTTTTTTTTTTTTTTTTTTTGCATAATAGGGCAAAATTTACTATTCTGCTTTTGATCACTGACAGAGTCCCAGAAAAATGCGAAGCTTGCTGTTTGGAGACCTTACACTGATTGTAACTTATCACGTCATAGGCCCTTTTAGCACCGGAGACATCATTCTGGCTTAGTAATCCCTTCGGAGAATTCCTTCCCACAAATATAGAAGACTGCCATCATGATGAGAAAAATCCTTTCCCCTAAAACTGGTTATCATCCAAGAAAAAATAGCAATGAGAAGAGTGGCTTTCCGAGATTTGAGGGGTCATAATCTATTCACCGGGGAGATGTCACTGCAGGTGTCTGACTGTCATCTGAATGTCAGTTAAAAAAAAATAAATAAAATAATCAAACCTGAAAAAAAAAAAAAAAGGCAGAAGTGAATCTGTCCTGCTGCCCCAGCAGACAGCTGTCCCAGTGGGCACGGGGATGGCTGGCATTGCTGAGCGGTGCCGTCACCGCCGCCGGAGCCCTGAGCTCACATTGCATTCCCATCCACATACTCGGTGGGGTCGGGAGGCTCAGCCTCCCCCAGCCCCGCTGACGCCCCCCCTGTCCCCACCCGGACACCAGATCTGGCTCGTTAACACGTCTGGAATGAGCGCCAGCCCCCTCGGGCCCGGCCATTCCCAGGTTGGAAGATTATCTCATTCCCGCGCGGGTATAAAGGCAGGACCGAGGGGGGGTCCCTGCAGAACCGACCTCAGCCCTTCAGGAGCAGCCCCCAGCCTGGCAAACATGATGACCATGAAAGTGGAGGAGCTGGTGGGTACAACCTTCCTTCATCTACTCCCAATCCCTTTTCTTTCCGGACTGCCCCTGTGCTGGGCAGAGACAGAGCCTGGCACCGCTGTGCCCCAGCTCCACGGGCTCTGGGTTCTGCTCTGGGTTCCCGCTTTTCCTGGGGAGGGGCTCACTGCTGTCACAACTACAGAGCTCTTTGGGTTTTGTGCTGGAACACAGCTCACCGGGAAGCAGAGACCGACCAAAACTTAGCTTTGTATTTTTCCTTTGACCTTGACCCTCATTTTAACTTTTTTTTTAGCAGTTGTGAAGTTTATGATCATGCTCAGTAATTCCAGCCCTGTAAGGTATCAACACAGAGAATCCAGAGTGTTTTCCAAACCTAAACTAACAGCTTAGTAATAAGTATTGTTTTCTAATAATAAACTAATAGCTCCCACACCCGCTGCTGCTGATGGCAAAACCAGTCTCTGAAAACTAACATCTAAACTAGACCCCAAGTAGCAGGACATCCCACGGCAGAGGTCGGGCTGAGAATGCCTGATTTGATCCATAAACTGGGAAAACAGGAAACTGGGATGCAGTAAAACACGAGCATCATGCAGAAACCCCACTTCCCCCCGATGGCCGGGTTAAGATGCCACTGCTGTATAACCTGACCAGTTAATGCCACTGTAAATTCCCTGGCAAGGCCCTGGCAGCTTCTCCAGCGTTAGAGCCTCTAACAAGGACAATTTTACAAGGTGACTGCCCGGAAAGGCAGCCCGGGACACAGGAATTTACTGAACTCCTCTGGAAATCCACAGCAGCCTCTGCTCATTTTAAGGAGTCACCTCTTGGCAGGCTCTCAGCCGAGCAGCACAAGTGTTTCCAGCAGCTCCCAAAGGCCCTGCTGCTGCGCTGCATCCCCCAGCCCCACGGGAACCACCCTCTGCCCCTTTCCTGAGGGCTTCAAAGGGGGGAGAATAAGCCTCAGAATTGCTCAGCAGCCCCACTTCTCCGCACGGGCTGCGTTTCCATAGAACTGCAAGGTCCTGAGGGAGAAAAAAGCCTTTCTTCCCACTCTCCCTCCTCAGTTCCTCTGCTGGATGCTCCGGGTGGCTCCTTCCACCGCAGCCTTCACAGCCCCCCGAAGGCTCCCAGAGGGGCTGGCGAGGGAGGAAACAGGGAAAAGAGATGCCCTTCCCAAGAAACGGGCTTTTGTCAGCACAGCAGCCCCTCGGACCGTGAGGTGGCCTCATGGAACTTGACCCACACCCTGGAGATGCTGAGGTGGGGATTGCAGGAGATCTGTCCGCAAGAGAGAGCGCTCCAGGCATGAATTAGTTAATCCAGGCTGCAGGAGGTCGGCACTCTGTCCCTCACAGGAGTGACATGTAATTAGCTCCAGGCAATCTTCGTTCCCAGGGGGTGGCAACTGCAGTCATGGAACCCTTGCTCATATGGATCCCCTTTGCTTTTACAGGTGACCGGGAACAAAGCCGACGATAAAGAGATGGGCAGCTTCCTCCCCGAGGATTTCAAAAATGGAGAGTACGAAGCTGCCGTGAAATTAGAGAAGCAGGAGGACCTAAAGACGGTCCCTGAGCACTCCCTGAGCCGAGGAGATCCCGCTTATGAGAAGAAACTAGAAGCAGAGGTAGGCTCTTGGGTGGGGGTTGTGCTTTCTATCGCCCCGTGCACACGTTCTGCTCCAGCCCTTGGACCAATGGTCTCAATTCCATTGAAGACCACGGCAACCTGCTGCCTCCTGTAGCCCATGGGTGCGGGCAGTGACCCCAAACTCCCCCGATAACATCTGGGGGCTCCTCCTGCCCAGAGCCACCCGTGCTGCCTCTCAGTGAGGGGGGAGTGATCGTAGCCGGTACAACACCTTCAGCTTCCACACCTAATGGCTGCCACCAAAAATAACCAACCCAAGGAAGATGTAGGAGAGCATTTCTGAAGCCTTACCTACCATGAAAATGTTCTTTTAATGAAAACATTGTGTTATGCTTACTAGCACACTTGGGAAAAACAATTACAAGTGAAAGTGATACTGGTCTACAGAAAAGTACCATTTTGTGTTCCTGGAGCATGCCAGGATCCCTGTGTCTCTAAGAACCCATGGGTTTTCCCCACCAAAATACAGTGGCTGTATCATGTTAAATTTTTCAGTGAATAAGCAACCAACTGGCCTAAAAAATCTAAAGTGATTTGGGAATGAAAGAGTTTAACTAGCAGGGGGAGTAAGACTTCTGAAAAAGGAAGGGTGGGAATGTGAGCCTCAGAAATATTAAAACAATCGCTTCTGACCCTCACCTTCAAGGGAGAGATCATCACTTGCTGCAGGGGCTTTTTGAGTTCCTCCAAAACAGGGTCCTAAGAGCCTTTTGGGTTTGTAGCTGATCCCCAGCCCGCTCAGCCAACATCATTATTTTCCATGAAGTCAACGATCTACAGCTCAAACCCTGACAGGGACGTTCCTTGTAGTTCACCAAAATCTAACTCTTGGTGAGTGAGGTGCCAGGATGGAACAGACCTGGACCTGGCTCTTCACCTCAGGGTCTGTCTCTCATCAAAGAGGATCAAAGTCACAATAAATCAGGGGCCACATTGTAAAAGCAGTTGAAGAGAAAAGGCTTGGTGGAAGTCAGCTACATCTGACTACACAGGGGGTGTGGAATTCCTCACACACGTAGTGACTTACACTGATGGCCAATTAGCCCTAGCTGTAATCAAAAAAAAAAGAAAGACAACTTATTTCAAAGTCCATCCACTCAACTGAATTCAGCTGAGTGTTAGCACACCTTGTCCCACCACTCAGGCTCAAGGTGTGGGCTCCCTTGATTTGTTTCAGCTGAAGAAGAAGAAATTAGAGCAGAGATCAAAACTTGAGAACTTGGAGGACCTTGAGAAGATTATTCAGTTGAAGAAGCAGAAAAAATGCAAGAAAGTAAAAGCCCCCGTCGCAAAGGAACCTGAACCAGAAGTTATTGTAAGTGATTTGGAGGCAGCTCCTCCTGGGGAGCAGCGATGGGGGCTTGTGCCACACACTCACCCCCTGGGTGTTGCTCCCCATCAGGCGGGACCAGTGGACGTGCCCACGTTCTTCCGAGCTGCGCTGGAGAATAAACTGCCAGTAATTGAGAAATACCTGTCAGACAAAGGGGATCCCAACGTCTGCGATAAGGTACAGCCTCCCTTCTTACTGCAAAGCCCACTGCGGGAGGGAGGTTATCATACAGCAAAAGTTAACTTTTACTGCCAGGTTTTGTAGCTTCTATGCTTTTTTTGGTGGGGGGGGGGTAAGTCAATGCTGGGAATTTGGTACGTTAAGTTTTCTAGTGATAAAGGGGCCACTGCAACCCTTCAAAGCAATATCACAAGAGGATCTTTGTATTTGGAAGAAGGCTGTCGGTGCCCAGGGGACCCCGATTTTCTGTAACGGGGGGGTGTCAGCAGAGCTCATAAGGCGTGAGCTGAGTTTGCCAGACACGGCACCTTCCCCGGGGGAAGCCCTCGAGCACTGCACCCCACTGCACCCCACATACCCCTCATGCCCTTCAAACCGCCAGGGAGGTGGCTCTCGCCTCTCAGGAGGCTGTTAAAATTTTGGGGGTTTCAGGTCTCGGGAGCATTAGCAGAAAGCAGGCATTTGCCAGCATCGGCGGGAGGTGGGATTTGGGGATCTCTCTGAGCTGCCCCTGACACCCGCCTTTGGGCTGTCCCCCTCGCAGTACAAGCGCACGGCGCTGCACAGGGCATGCTCCGAGGGACACCTGGAGGTGGTGAAAAAACTGGTGGAAGCTGGAGCCCGGCTGGAACAGAAGGACATGGTACGTACCTCACCTCACGCTCCTCCGAAGAGCTGCTCCTTGTTTCACAAGTGCCAAGAGCAGCAGTTACAGAAGCGCCTCTTGGGGAAGAGTGTTCAGAACGCAGAAGGGACTTAAAAAAATAAGTGAAGTGGTACATACCGACCCCAGACCTGGCTAAACCCAACATCTAAGCTCAGAGCAAAGACAAACACCTCCTCCCACAGCAGCCCTGCAGCATCTCCCTCTGTGGGAGCAACGTGCTGGGAGTGGGAAGAGGGAGAAACTCCCAGCGCTAAGGAAACGGGGGCCAGGGAGCAAAGCTGTTACTAGGGAGGACCTGCTGAGCACAAGGGATAATCTCACCTTTCCTGGCGGGAAAAGCAGTTTGAATTGATTTAGAAATTTGCTCAAAATGGTCTAATTTTTTTTTTTTTTTTTAAACATAATGAAGAATTAAATCCCTACCCTTTGTTTTCCCTGCTGCAGCTCGAATCCACAGCCCTGCACTGGGCCTGCCGGGGGGGCAACCTGGAGGTTCTGAAGTTCTTACTGGACAAGGGGATAAACAGGAACGCGAGAGACAAGGTACGTGCTCCTGGGGCTCTGCAGCTTCTTAAGCTCCAGATGAAAAGCTGACCTTTATCCCAGGCACTTTTTTTATAACTTTTGGTGGGCCTTGAAGCGTTCCGTGCCCCTGACATCTCCCTCCTGCCCCACAGCTGCTGAGCACCCCCCTGCACGTGGCGGTGCGGACGGGGCAGCACGACTGCGGGGAGCACCTCATCGCCTGCGAGGCCGACCTCAACGCCAGGGACCGGGTAAGGACCAGCAGCTTCTCGCCCCTCCCCATCGAGCCCCTGCCCCCCCTCGGCCATAAACCCCCCAACCCCAGGGACATGGCTGGGGCCGGCTCACAGGAGGACTGAGGCCCTGGTCCGTGTGTCTGTCCCGCAGGAAGGAGACACCCCGATGCACGACGCCGTCAGGCTGAACCGCTACAAGATGATCAGGCTCCTGATCCTGCACGGGGCGGATCTCACGATAAAGAACTGCGTAAGGAATCCCAAAAAGCAGCCCCCAACCCCCAGTAATTCAAACCGCTTCGGAGCGGTTTCAAGGCTGGGAGAGACGCATTGAATTAGATCATTTCAGAGTTAATTAAAGCAAAGCTAACATAGAATCCCAGAATTGCCCAGGTTGGAAGGGACCTTTCAGATCATCCAGTGCAACCATCAACCCAGCACTGACAAAACCCACCCCCAAACCATACCACTGAGAACAGAGGGAAAGCATAACTTGGGGAGGTTACAAAGACCACAAAAACCAGAAGCCCCCATGGAAGGTGCAGCCCCAAAGGCCAAAGAGCTGCTCTCTCAGGCTTTGTCCGTGCACAAAAGCTACTCCTGTTGAACTGAGCCGTGGTTCAGAACCTCATTGAGCCAGCACCAACTCCGGGCTCAGTTAAATAGAAGAGTGACTTACTGAGGTTTCCCCTCCATGTCTTTCTAATCACTTTAAATGAGATCACAAGAAACACCTGCTCTGCCCCTCCTGGCATTTGCTGTCATGGCTTAGACCTACTGAACCCCGGGTCTGACAGGGGCTGGGACCAGACCTGCCGAGCGAAAGGCCCCCGACCCCGTGTGGGCAGGAGGGTCCCACCTCGGGTACAGAGGGAAGGGTGAAGGACTCTAATCCCCAGCCAAAATTAAATCTTGCTTCCTCTGCTGTTTGTTTCACCAGCAAGGGAAAACCCCCATGGACCTTGTTCTCCACTGGCAGAAGGGCACCAAGGAGGTCTTCGACAGCCTGAAAGACAACTCCTACAAGAGCGTCCACCTAGGCAAGCTCTGAAGAGAGAAACCAAACTACCCTCTTTTTTTTTTTTTCTTTTTGCTGCTTTTTAAATGCTTCTTATGAACCTGGAGGAAAATAGCTCTGAATGTAGTATATTTATTGAAAAATATTTCAGGTACTGGATGGTCTGAAGTACCTGCACTGAAAATGGCAAAACAAACATGCAGATAAATTATTTTTTAGAAGGCAGGCCGAGTGTTAGAATTCCACTGCTTTTCAAATGGCTTTATTTATTACTATTTATTATTTATTTATTTAAAAGGTCATGTTAAATTATTTTCAACAACATTATTGTGGCTTTTTTAAAAGCGAGGATTACCTCCTAATGCAATCTCTTTGCCAACAACATAAACCCCAGCCTTTCCATGTCCAGGGGCAGCTCCCCCCCGGCCCAGGAGAGCCCCTCGCAGGGGACGCTCCCCAGCGCTGCCTTGGGCTCTGCCAAATTCTCAGTGCAGAAAGAAGGTGTCAGAGGGGTGGTGACTGACAGGGGAAGGGCCGTGGCAGGAGGTGGCCCCAGGGCTTGGAGAAGCCGTTGAGGGAAGGGGTTTGTCCCTGGTGGTGGTGGATAAAGAGCTGGAGGAGCGGGAGGCAGAGGACACGTGGAGGAAGGTGAGAGCAGACGGTCTCGGGAACGTGAGCTTATTTTAAGTCAGACTAATGTGATGTCAGCACCACGCGAGAGTGCAAAACCAGATTATGTATATTTGTAAATTTGTACTGCCTTTTCTGTACATTTTGTACTGATCTATTTCAGATTAAATAAACAGAGTGGTTCTTTTTATTTGCTGGAGTGGATTATGGAGTGGTGAGCACGCACAGCATAATTCTGGCTCTCTTTAAGAAAAGTTCACATCTTGGCCCCTGTAAAATTTTTTAAAACTCAAAAAAAAAAAAGCCAAAGCAGCCAGCCCTTGAGCTACCTCCCTGCTGCTGTTAGATAGATGCCATCTCTTACCATTTTGTTAAATGCAAGTGCCTATACAAAAGCAGAAAGACAGCCCCTGAGTAACTAGTAAATCAAAGCTCCAGTTTTATTACTGAGATTGCTGTAAAATCTCAGTTCCTCAGCGAGTCAGTCCTCAGTAGGTGGGCACAGGAGCCAGGTCAGTCACCCAGGCCAAGGAGAGGCTGAGTCCTCTTGGGAAAGGCAGCCCCTCTCCCTGGGCGTTAAGCAGGGGTGATCTCCACAGTGCCACCAGCAGGGCCACCAAATGCCCCATTTCCTGGGGACATCACAGGCCGTGTTCAGTTCAAACCCCAACACCCCACCGCGTGGCCTCCCAGTGAAGCACATCGTGGGCTCCCACGCACCATCACCCACCCGTCTCAGCTGGCTTCTAGCCCACAGGCTCTACAGACTGGCCAAAGCCACCTCCTGGGCAACTGAGGCCAGGTGAGGAGGGGGCAGTGAGGAACAGCTGTTGTCAGAGCGCCGGTTTTGGAGACTAAAGGGAGGTTACAGCAACTCGACAGAGGAGTGAGCAGAAGAAAGGCCTCCTCTGCCTGCAGCCAGAGACCCTGCGCAGAGCCCTGCAGCAGCCAGGAGCATCTCCAGCCTCCAAAGCCTCTTTCCACACTCCAGTTACCAAACAGCATCTCTCGTGCTCAAGGCAGGTAATTCTCTGGCCAAGGAACAAGAACTCAAAAAACCTGAGTGACCAGACAAACCCATCTCTGCTGCTTCTCTAGGTAGAGCATCATTTTGGAGTCAAGTCCATAAACGGCAAACTCCAGTGCACATACATGTATTTTACATCCCAATACCTATAAAAAAAGAGACTTAAATCATAAAGTCAACAAGTAGAATAACAACATAAAGGAAAAATGTTCCATTATGTGCTGAATGGAGCCCAAGCTGTTGTGACTCCCATCAGTCAGTAGCTCCCCTAATTTTTATACTGGTCTAATCAAAAGAAAAACTTCAGTCAACATTTGGAAGTGCCCTGAAAACGCCCTGCACACGGTAAATCTGTCGCCATTGGGTTCTGGCAGCCAGATGAGGGTCTGAGGCATTAGGAACACTGACAGGCACCACCACCAGCCCATAGAGAAGGAGATGATGCAGTGAAACCCGTGTCACCTGGAGAGCAGGGTGAGACAGCCCTCACGCTGAGACTCTTCCCAGCCCAAAGGGCAACCTCCCCTCCGGGCTCGGGGCTGGAAGGTGGAGCAGATGTGCTTAAACCCTGAGAAACCCTAGAGCTAGACTTTGTGTTCTTAGAAACGTTTTTAATAAAAAAAGGAATGCACTTGTACAACTGAGAGTTTCTGTACGTGATAAACCTGTGGAGTTTGCACTAACTCCAGAAGACCTAAGACAGGGTGAGACCTTGACCAGAAGTCCAGCATGACCTTTCATATGTGGTGATCCACGTTCAGCAGACTCATTCCCACAGTCTTCCTTATTTGAGCACCAGAAGAACCATTCTCTTCCAGGCTAAATAAGGCAGTAGGGGAGGAATTGGGCTGGCCAGAGGACTGAGGAAGACTCAACACTGGGCAGAGATGGGCAGGAGGCTCCTCTTGACAAACGGTCCAGTTCTCAAGCTTGAGTCTTAGCTTTTTTGCAGGCTGGCAGCGTTGTTTCTTCCTCCTCAACCTTGCGAGGCTTCTTCACTGTGTACACTACCCCACAGGCACTCCTCCGAGTTTCTGGAATACACAAGCAGAAGCTGTAGCACCTCAAAGAAAACGCTGCTGATGCATTTACCACATGCCCGTTCCAGGTGCCCGTGCCCCAAAGCACAGCTCAACACGGTTAACAGGCGGCCAGCCAGCAGGTAAGGTACCTGCAGGGGTGGGACCTCATGGAGTGGAGACACTAAAGGGGGAAATCCGATGGTAGGTGCAGGATGACAGGAAACATCAAGGAAAACTGAGTTCTACAGGGACTGAGGGGCTGCAGACACACCACCATGGGAAACCAGGCTCCATCAGTGCTGTAGGCACAGAGGGACACATTCTTGAAGCATTGTCAAAAGCATTTTTGGATTTCTGAGCAAAACATACTATTCTTAAAAGAAACCAAAACATTTAGAATGTATTCACATACCCCAGGACTCTTAAAGAGACGGTGCTGACACAGCTATATGGGCAGAGGCTGCCCTACACACACAAAGTAAGTGGCTTCAATAGTCGAGAATATTTTATTTACAGAACCTTCAGCATTACCATGTTTTTGCCAAACCACCTACTGAGCCCAAACCAACTACCAATTCTGCTGTACTCCTTTGCACGAGCTGAAGTAGAAGAGATTCTCCACATCTACTCCATTAACAAAGAGACTTGGCAAGAGCCCTTCTTCATGCACTGGACAAAGGAGCTAAGATAGAGTAAGCTGACTTACTCTATTTTGGAATTTATTTTACTCTACTTTGCATTAACATGAATTTAGCTTTAGAAATGCAAGTGTTACGTCGATGCATCTGCCTGCTCTTTGCACTCACCTCCATGAAGCACGGTGGCTCTGCAGTTGGTGGAGACGGCGGCCTTGGCTTCGCCCTCTGACAGGCCAAAGAGCAAACCTCTGTCCCTCTGCTCAGGATCCAAACACCCAGAAAGGAACGGACAGAACGCGCAGCCTGTCTGCGGGATGGGTTTGCTTACTCTGCAAATAACTGGGAATTAGCAACGCTGTAACTCAAACTGACATTTTGCATAAGGTTACCCAGAGGCAGGGGACTGTGGCACCCGGTTCTCCTGGCTGCAGTTCCCCAGCAGCCCTCCTGGAAAGCTCCTGGCAACCTTGCTTTCTTCCAGACAAGAAGCTGTACTTTTCAAAAATAAAAATCTGTCAACACAGGAATGTTTTTATCTGCATAAAGAAGTGACCCCAATTGAAAAAGTCAGTTTTGGGGAAAGGGAACTGTCTGACACAAAAGCATTATGCTGAGAAGTTCCTGGCCACCTCGAGCGAGGAGGACACCAGATGAGGTATGCTAATTTGGGTTGAGCCCGACTGCCCTTTTTCAGAAGGAAGGAAACATTGAGCAGAAAATCCTTGCGGGGCCACATACCCTCCCACATGGTTCTCATGACTCAGAGCACGCTCCTCCCCTCAAGGGACAGTCCTGATACCTGCTTGTGGGGTGAGGAGGGGTGAGCAGTAAAAGTGCATCTCAATTTCTAAAAGAAGAGGAGAAAAGACACCCTCCTTGGATTCTCAAACACAACCACCAAGGACCAGAAAATACAGAGCAAAAGTAACCAGCACTCAAATAGGAAGTTTTTTCTTTCTTAATACAAATATGATTTTATAGCTTCTTCTATCAAAGATGTGGCACCGTGGAGATCATAAGTAATAATTTCTGGTTTGGTTCAGAGTACCCATAGATTTTTATGGCTTTTATTAATTTCTCCACTCACACAGCATCAATACATTTCCCAACAAACTGTACCTGCAGCTGAACCCAGACATTACTATTTGCAGTGAGTGCTGGGGCCACCGTGTGACCCTTCCACATCCACTCAGGGCCCCGACTCATTGATCACCAGCCAGCACCACTCTGTCATGCTCAAGGAGTTATAAAGGATGGAAATATTTCAAACCACTTTGAAAAAGGATACAGATTAGCCACATCATAAGGACCTCGGAGTTCTAGAGGCTAAAAACAAAACACAGAAGGTTGGGTATGTGCATGTACCCTCTCGCAGGCTGGCAGGGGGTGAGCAGGCAGGACAGGGCTGGCAGGAAGGCAAGATGAAGTGCTACATAACAGCAAGCTGCTGAAGATGCACTAGGAGATAAAGCAAGTACTACTCTTTTGGAAAACAAGAGTCCTCATCTGTGAGAAAACTGTCACGGAAAATACAAAAGTAGAAAAAAAAAAAAAGCTACCCACCCAACCAAAAAAACCTCACAAGATGGTAATTATATTTAAAATTACTTTTTTATATGTTTAATATATAATTACAGGCGTATTTTTAGCCACAGATAAATCCTCAAGTTGTTCTGACTTCAACAAAAATCTGGGACTTACCCTTTCAGCTGCACTAGATATAACAATGTTCTGGAAAACAAGAGAACAAACGTTGATCTGTCAGAGAGCATTAAGAAATGAACAAACAAACAAACAAACAAATAACCCGCAAGCAGCAAAGACTTTATGAGCATTAGCTAAGCACAGGCTCACAGCCCAGTCAGCCATCAGAGTATCTGGTGCCCTCAGAGGAGGTGAACTCCAGCAGGATATGGATCTGAGTTTGGGGACACAGATAAAGCCAGGTCATGTCCCTGTCCCCGACAGAGAGCGGGGCAGAGGTTCAAGCCCTCCCTTGCAGACACACACCTCTCTCAGGTGGATGTGAGCTGAATAAGCACCCCACCTTTAGAGGGACAGGCTGAGCACTACAAGTGCCAGAGTGATGGCATCAAGCAGGCACCCATCAGCCCGTTTCTCTCAGAGCAGACTTGAAAGAGAACTCAAAGGCAAAGAAGCAGCGCAGAGTTGCACACGCTGCCTTAAGGAGTGAGAGTGCCCCCCTTAATTACACACCTGGAAAGAGGCCCCATAAAAATGGCAACTTGGCCTGAAGCAGAAATGGACTTAGGAGTCCAGGATCCCCCAGAAGCAGGTTAGACTGTGCCTGCAGACAGTTTGTGCTGTCTGTGTTGTGTCTTAACCCCAGTATCTACGCTGGCTTCAATCAAACTCCCACTGGTTGAGGAGCCCTTCCTGCCGCTAGGCAGTGGCTGCTGATTCATGCTGCAACTCACTCCCCTCAGCCGTGGCTCCCCCATGAGAAACACCAGGCATCCTTCTCCCTTCTCTCCCAAAGGGGGGTCCCAAGAGAAGAGGTCTGTGATGGCTCAGGGGCTGGCACCCATCTCAGCTCAGCTGCCAGTGCTTGCCTGATGCCCAACCTCCAGGGATGCTCCCCCAGGGACAGGCTGTTTTGCACCCGCTGGGAACTGCAGCAGCAAAGAACTACTTGCACCTTTTATGATACTGAATAAAATGCTTTGGGAATTCCTGCTCGAGGGGGTGGGAAGGAGAATTGTACTGAGGCAGTGACAGACTTTCCCTCTCTGACGTCAGTGCCACCAACACATCACACCACCTGCAGTCCCCAGCCGGGGGTTTGATCCCTCACCTCACTGCTCTGCTTCTCCTGCCGCCTCCCCGGCACGGGGGGAGAACGCTCCGAGCCCAGCACCTAAAAGAGCTGGTTGCACAGAAACAACTTCACGCTCACGCTGTGCCCAAGGTTTCCCCCAGGAAAGGATGGGACAGACAACTCTGCCTTTGGGTAAAAAGAAAGCCAGAAGGAGAAGCAATACGTACATCAAAGTGACTTAACAGCACACATCCTGATGATGCCCAGGACATCTCTTCCTGCGTGGTTCACCTTTGAAACGCCGGCATTGTGGATCCCAGGGGTGCTTTGGAGCTTCAGCAGTGCTGACTGCAAAAGCCCACTGGGAAAAATTCACGACTCCTGCTCTGAGCTGCAGAGACCCCTGGGGGGGAGCAGCTCCTGGGGCAGCCCTGCGAGTCACCCAGAACCAGCACGGGGCCGAGGTCCATGGCCGTGCCCCCGAGAGATGCCCCACCTGGTTCCAAGGCTCCCAGCCAGGGCATGGGTACGGCAGGAGGAGGAGGAGGCAGGGAGCAGAGGAGAGGCAGGCAAAGGCAAACCCAAGGGAAGGGATAAAGGGAAGAACTCAAAGGCAAAACGTGATCTCCCCGGGTAAAGCAGACAGGGAGCAGACTGCTTCAGGCACAGCACCCACACTCACGGGAGGTGAGGGACCCCCCTCACTCCCTGCACATTCCACGACGCTTTAAGGACTCTGCTCAACACCAACTCTGAGGACAACAGAAGTTTCTCTGTCCTATTACAACAGAGGAGGAACAAAAGGATCCAAAAGCTACAGTCCAGGGAGGCACTGGACTGACAGATCCAGAAAGAGAGGGTGCTGGGCACAGACCGAGTGCCAGGACACCTCGAACGCTGTCTGCCATGCCAACCCAACCACCAGCCACAGGAGAAACACCCCTTCAACTGCACAGAGGAAAGAGGAGCACTGCCAAAAGGCAATGCCAAAGGAAAGGGGGTCTGTGTCTATGGACCCCATCTCCACGTCAGTATTTTGTGCGATCAACTCCCAGACCTGGGCTTCTCAGAAAAGACCATGCAAATATTTACTTTCTTCTGTTTTTCTAAGGGAATTCATCTGTTTGACCCACTCTGCTGTCCTATAAAATAGGCTGTCATGTTCTGAAGGGAACTGAGGTAATGGCAGATCTGCTTTTAACTGGCCTTCCAAGCTGAATTTCCCACTTCAGACTAGATCTGCAGAGTAACGCCAGCTTTGGCATCTCTGGACCAGCTCAGTGCTGAAAAGGCCTTTTCCAATAAAGGTGGTGGGAGCTACAACCCCTTTCCACTTGGATATGGATATATATGCTTCCCTGTTAAAAAAAAAACCCACAACATGGCCTGAGAGGACCCAGCGTGACAGGCAGCTCAGCCTGGGAGGAGGTGAGGCATGAGAGCAATGGATTACAGGCATCTCAGCTGCAAGTGTTACTGCTTCCTTGGGTTTCAGAGGCGAGGAAGAAGCCAGTGGATCTGACTGCAGCAAAAGCCCTGGCTGGCAGCCAGCCAGCTGTTGGTCTGATTTCTACACTCCCAATTTACTAACTGTGTAACAGAACAAGAGTTCTACTTTTTCCTTATGATCTCGTACTCTCACATTCAAGGTATGCTACCAAAAGAGAGCTTTGAGTCAATCTAAAATCTCCGTTTCATATTTCTAAGAAATGCTTGGACCTCAATGGTAGTGCAAACCTTAGATCTCTGGCACTTCCATTCCCCTTCTCCACCTTTTGTTTTGGGTATTGCATACAATTATAACAGATTGTTCTGAAAAAATAATCTAACAGTTTAACAACTGAAGAAGGCAGCACACAGTGGTGCATGGCTGGAAGTATCTGGAGCTAGAATAATTGTGTCCTGGTCTTAACAGGCAAAGGTTCAGTCACAGCTTCAGAAACCCCAGCATCAAATTTGTTTAAAATGGCTCAGCCTGTACAGCTCCTGAAGAATTTGAACTGAATTAATTAGCTCACTTGCATTTTGAGAGCTTACCTTTCCTTTGCAGATCTGCATCAGGCTGATCGCATTTGAAATTGTGTATCTTCTCATCGTGGAGTCTTTGATGGCAGGCGAGTAAAGAAGTTCAAAGTAAATGCCTCGATCTATTGCCTTCACATGAAAGAGAGTGATCAAAAATCAAAAGGGCAGAGACATAACAACCTAACAACTGCTGTCTCTTACTGATGTAGCTTATTCTCAGTTTAACTCTGTTATATATGAAAAAACTAAGGCGGAATTGTTCTAGCAAGAACACAACATAGCATGAAAGGGGTGGAGGGAAGGTTTCACTGTACATCAGATGTGTGTTCTTGAATCTTGGGATGAGAGATAAACGAGGCTTAACAAAGAAATACCAGCTGCTTATTAGCTGTACTTGGCTTTCCACTGTCCCAGAGCTGAGGAGACAGGTAACCACTGTCAGAAACAAGTCTTGAAATGCTGAGCACCCTCCTCCTCTAGCCCCACAGCCTGCTGCGAGGAGGACGCCACTTCCCACAGGACCCACGTTTTGGAGCTGAGGAATCTGTCCTTGCACAAAAACAGCAACAAGGTCCCTTTGCTCCCGTCTCACAGCGTACTCTGGTATTTGTGACAAGAAGAAGTGAGTCACAGGAGAGGTTCCAAACAGTAATACTTACTATATTTTCAGCTGCTTTAAAATCCTTTGCTGCCAAAGTACCTCACCAAAAGCCTAGTATCCTTGTTTTTACAAACACCCCCAGAAAGGTCAAGGAACTCGCTATAGAACACGGTGAGTTAGTGATAAAGACCCAATTCAGGAGTCCGTTGGCCCCTGGCCTATGCTAAATTTGCCTGAAATGTTACTCTATGCTTTACACTCATATTATTAAAAAATGCTGCAATGTTAATACTGTAAGAGAGCCCAGTGAGTGAGTATGGGTGGAAGAAATCCAGCTCCCATGCACCCAAGGACAACAGGAGCTACGTACACGTCAAGTGTTTGCAAGCCTCGGGCCAGCTCTGGGTGAAACAAGAAGAGAAGCCTGAATTTATCAAACCCAAACCAGGTGATGGCAACGCACCAGTCCCCAGCCAGGCAGATTTTTCACCTCATCCCCAGCACTTTAGCCACCTGCCAATCTGTCTGTCTGGCACCACAACCCCCTGCCTGAGGATGCACTGGACCAGTCCAACAGACAGGCTGCTGCGAAGCCAGGAGCGTGGAGGCTGAGAAGTAGCTCTTAAGGAAAATGTCTCCAAACACAGGGCTCCAAGAGCCACCCACCTCCTCACCTGGGTCAGCTGCTGGAGTTTTGGGCAGCTAGGGCACCTCCACACAACGTTTCATACAAAACTGTTATTCAAAAGGGAATGTTGGAATTTACTACAGACGGGAAATTTCAAAGTATTACTTTTGTTCTGTTTCATGATTTAATTCTACTTGATTTTAATTTTTATTCTAGGTCAAACTTTCTGTAGAAGACGAAGTAGGATTTCTACCTTAAAAATTTAAATTTTTAAGCATTAAGGGGCACATCAGCCAAGAATGCCCATGTGGAATGAACCTTGACATATACTCAGAGGGAAAAACCTAGTTGACCTAAGAGCATGTTCGGATGAAGCTTTCTGGAAAACCAGCAGGCAGAGTTGTGTTAACATCTGATCCGTGCCGATAGCCACCTTGTGTCCCTCAGCAGATATTTAGCAGTTCCACGTTTGGTTCATTTACCAAGACATTCCTTTGTCTAAGTATGGATTCAATACAGTTATCCTCCAAATAACTGGTACAACATCCTTCTCCCAAATTAACATTGTCATTCCCATTCTCCTGCCTTTTAAGCCACAGGGCTGTTTATCTGTTCTGACACAGCTGTACCACTCCTGGTTTGGGAGGCAGCTTAGTCAGAAACCACACCACATCTCACTGCGTCGCACAGCGGTGGCCTTAAGGCTCTCTTTCCATTCCCTGGGAACTCCACTTCTGCCTTCGTAAGTGGGGGACAGGAAGGAGAAAGAGAAAGAACAGGCATCACTGTGTATTAAATGCTGCAGTGGAGGCCTTGAAGTGAAGGACATTGGAAACAACACTATACATTATGCAAGAAAATAAAAGAATGACTCGGATGGGACTGATGGGAGGGAAATGGTAGGGAATGCAACTCAGACTGACATTAAATACAGAATTTAACAGCAAGGAAACAATTCAGATGTAAATTTACCATATTCACAGGAGGCCTTCGGAAGTAGAATGGCAGCTTTTCTGTTACATTTATGCACACCAGATCCACATCGAGAGTCGTGCAAGCGATCTGCAGCACAGAAATAGGAACAGATTATTAGATATGCCAGAAAATGCATGACCAACGTCAGGTGCACTGATACTCTCCTTCATTTCTTAACGCAGGAAACGTCTCCCCAGGGCGAGTTCAGTTTTAAAGTGCAGAGGCAGTGCACCTTGCAAGTAAGCCAATAAAGCAGCAGGGCTACAGGTGCACAGCTTGAGCCCTGTTTTGGGCTTAAAACCCAAGCTTTCCCGCACTCACAGAATTACTTTCCCAATTAAATAATGACCAAGCCAAAGGCAAGACTCACTGCTTTGTTCTTATCCAACACAGGACACGCAGAAGCAATAGTGGCTTTTGGCAAACAAACTCATGGCTAATGAAGGACAATCCCTGTCTACAAAGGCAACAGCCCAGGAGCTGCCCCTTACCCCATCACTCTCTGATTCCAATGTAGCAACTGTTTGTTCTACAGATTAAGTATTTTGTACCAGAAACAACCAACAAGTGAAAAAGAAGTGGAAAACTTGTGGCTAGTAGTACCCCATGCTCAGGATCCATAGGGCCTCACTTTCCTGGCTGGGTGGGGAATGTGTAGCCCCCTTCCCAAAAGCCACATCTCTGGAATAGTCTCAAGATGGTACTGGAGGTCAGACTTTAAAACCTTAGCTTTGAACACACACCACAATTTACAGCCTGTATTGAAAGAGGGAAGGAATGAGAAGAGTTGAGAACTTCACGCATGAAGAGAAAACTAAGTGCACGTAAAAGGGAGCCCGTGATTTACATATAATCTCCCCCACACAGGACACATAGGAATTATGTATGCCTAACCCCTAAGGGATCACACAGGGCCAGGTCACTGTCTGTAAGCAGAGTTGTAACAAAGAAGATAAAAGGGGCTGAGGATGATGAAAAGGAATTTTTCTATGTGTAGGGGAACTCTCTGCTTTCAGAAACCTGCCAGCAACCTGGGCCGGGCACCAGCCATTCCTCCCTCCACACCAGCAGGAAGGCAGAGGGGGTGGCAGGGGGTTCCCAGTTTTTGAGGTTAAAAAGACTCTACCAGGCCATCCAGAGAACTTCATCTTCATGCCCTACCTGTGCCGACTCTGTTAGGCAGGACACAGTTGGAATCTATTGCCTCCAATTAGGCTTGAATGTGTAAGTTTAGCCCTACTATAGTCAGTTTATCCTTTCTCACACGGAGTACACACTCTCATGTAGGCAGAGGGACTGATGGGGACACGCACAGAGCAAACGGCTCCAAACCATCTCCTAGAAAAGAGTCAGTGAGGCCACAGGAAATGCAGGAAGAGAGAAAGCCAAAAACGAAGGAAAGCAAGAATACACGTCAAACATGCAAGTTGTCCTATGTGAAGGGAAAACAAGCCCTCCTAATCAGCTCCAGAAACGCTGGAAAACTTCCCCATTTTGCAAATTCAGCACAGCGGGAAAGGGAGCCACTCAAACACCAGGATAGCGACAGGATTCCGGTGACAAGAACATTTCAGAAAACACCACCATGGAAAAACAAACTGCAGAGCCATACTGCTGCCCGAGGAGGGATTCCTGCAGCGCAGGGAAAGCAGGAGAGGAGACTTCTCCAAACACTCCAACGTTCGGCCTGGCTTTGGCCACTGGCCACATGACACAGGAGGGCCAGTGAGGGTTACCCTGCCCCCTGGAAGGAGGGGAGCTGGAAGAACTTCCCCCAGACCATGAGGTGCAGCAGTCCCTCAGCCGGGTGCCGGCCTGGCCACACCGCAGGCAAGAGCCCCACCTGCTGGGAAACTCCCGACAGCCAGAAATAGACTCTCCACCCCCGGGATGGCCCAAACCAAGCTGTTCCTAAAACGTTGGCCAACAAAAAGAACCAAAGATCTGGCTTTGCGCTACATCCTCAGACTTATATAAGCAAGCTGGTTTTTTTTTTAGGTACTGGTGATCTGCTGACTGCTTACAAACAGCAGGCAGAACTAACTAATATGATTAAAACAGTCAGAATTCTTAAAAAGCAAAATTCTGGAAATGGTACAGGCACAGACCTTATTACTGGCATGGGGTGGGAATTCCTGTTGCGGCCCAAAACAATCCTCTTGGGGAGACTAAAAGAAGCAGCGTGTTCTACAATTACCCTGGCAAACACAGCTTCTCATGCCCTTGAGGATATAAATTACTTGGAGAATTTGAGCACATCTTTCAGTACATATCCCAGTCCCACTCAGGCACAGAAAAGCTTCCCTGGCTTGTGACAAGGACGTGTGGACTGGACTTGGGCCACGCTAAAATTAGAACACATCTCCAGTGGTCATGTATTTCTTTTACAAAAACGTGAAAAATCCTGTTCTATGGGGAATATTCTGAGTGCCAAATCACAGCGCAAAAGATAATGCTCTCAAGGTTATGTTGTGTTACCAGCAGCCAATTTGAAAATACAAAGTTAATTTGTGGTGCAAGACCCACCCTAGGCAGCTTTATCCTCAACAGTGAAAGATCCCCGAGTTATGAGAGTCAAAAGAATGTGCTGGAACACCAAGCATAACACCACTTGTGCCAGACCCACTGTTGATTCCTCTACAAAATTGACACAGCTCTCCACAGAGAGATGGAAAATCTCAGCTCTTCAAACAAGAGCAGGGAAGATGGTCTCATGGACAATCCCACTTCCTTCCCAGCACACTGTCCCTCACCCACCAGCTCCAGGTGCTTGTTTAAGTTCATGATAAATTGATTGAGCTCATTTGAAAAGAAACTGTATATTGTTGCCAGAGACAGAAGAAAGAGGTGGAGATGGCCCTCAAAAGTATTTTGCAACTATTTGCCTCTCTCACACCCCAAGAATCCTAAAGTCTTACGAGGGAAATAAAAGCAGTCAGAAATTAGTTTCATGACCCTATAACAGTTATAATTAATACTTGAATTCTTCTGTTGAAAGATTCTTCTTCTACAGCCTCCTGCTTTGTACTTTACTTGGACAAGTTTTCAAAAAGACAGTACCTCTTAGAACCACGTCAGCTCCATTTTAAAATCCTCCCACTTCCCCTGGCATTTCAGGGACCAGCAACACTTAGTGCTACCAGAAGACAGGAGAAGTGTTTTGTGAAAGCTGTCAGAGTTTGGGAAGGTGAAGTACAAGAGCGGTGGAGTACCCAGCAGAGGACAAGACACACAAAGGAAACGACAGTGCAGGGGCAAACAAGTCCACTCATCGGGTAGATGTTTCAGGCTTTAAGCACCCTCCTGCAATCCCTCCCAACTGCCCAGGCAGCCTTTGGGGCTTAATTAACTCCATGACACGCATTCCTGCTTAAAATGGGAAACAAAATCAAAAGCAAACTAGCCCAAGGCACTACATTTCATTGAACAGGCATTGCTGATCACATGATTTACTTACATGGAACAGCTTCTCAGTCTTTGGAAATACTGCTATGATGTCATATAACCTTATATTTGCTGACGTTGATCTCTACAAAAGGAGGAAACAATTACTACCTTGCATTCTGGCAGATGCCAGAGCTACGCACAATGATTATGACCAAAATAATGAGAAGAAAATCCCTTTTCCACTTTCAGGTACTAAAACAAAGCCAATGACCATCCAGTTGCACAGCAGGTCTCTGCTGTGAGACACACTGTGAAATCACACACTGTCATTTCGAGGCTTGTCCCACCCACCACAGATTTACACCTTTAGCTTTGATCACACAGCATTAAACATAAACAGACACAGGGCTTGCTCGTGGCCTTCAAGTTTATGCATGGAAGTCCAGACATCAAAGAAAACAATTCTGAGGAGCAGAACTGTTGTCCCATATTGACAAATGATCAACAGAAGCCATACCCAGTCTTGTAAGTCTGCTTATCTTCATGTTCACATTTGCTAAAGATGCAATTGGAGAAATCACTGCTACGTGTCCCATAAAATCCACAAAGTTCTCCCCCATGCAATTTCCAAAGCTTTGTTTGTTCATTGAGAAAACAAAATAAAACTGGAAAGTGAATATACTGGATACACTTACCAAGAGATTACAGTGGGAAGGATCAGAAACAACAAGTGTCAGCCGGGTTAAGACTTTAATCCTTTTAGTTGTCCCCTACAAAGAAGAAATAATATAGAAGACTTAAAAAGCTTCAAAGCAAAAATCTGCAGTGACTTTCACCCTGTCTGCTAGAAAAAGAAAACGGTGGCTTGTTCATATTCTTGCCTACACGAATTGCCTGAAGTCTGTAGTTGCACTTTCCTATTTTATATTGATCTGTTTGATATTTTATCTGCCCTTTACAAAGAATGACTTACTGTGTTTTTGTGAGGAAGGGTCAACAGAAACAAGAAAGAAAGGAATAAAGAGGAAAAAAAAAAAATCATGCAGAAAACCTGAGTTTGTTGTCATACTGCTCTGGCTCCCCAGGCATGGCACAACTGCAAGCAAAAGCAGTTCCTGAATTAAAGTATGTCAGTGATTTGAAACACAGACATGGCCCATTATATCTGAATCTTGCTCCAAAAAAAAAAAAAAAGGAAGTTATTTCCAAAACTCAAATTTCAAGAACTATACTGTAATTATTCAACTACAAGAATCAAAATTTACATGAAGCAGTTTCTTCAATAATTTCCAAAATAATGAATAGAGCCTACTCTAACGCGAGGGTATCGTTTTAACAATCAAACAATGGACAAATTTCTCTTTTTGATTAACATGTATATAGAAAATCCCATATACAAACATACCAAGGTAAGAAACGTAAGTCAGAGTAATAATACAGAGATGGAATGTAACTAGACATACTTGTACAATAGGCAAAGATGGAAACAACTCTGAAGGAGATACCGGCTTGACAATTTCCTTAAAAGAGAACAAACCAAAGTTACTCAAAATGTCACAGGTTAAGTTTACAATGTAAACAAAAGCTGTATTCCAGCCCTAAAACAAAATTTGCCACACTAACTAAACTATTTCCCACAGACAATGCACAGACCATATTAAAAGTTAACTCTAGGGCAATTATCCTGAATTATAAAATGGGAGTTCTGCCACAAACACAGACACTTGCACTTATGTCTAGATGTGCATTCTGCAGATAAAGCTGTCTGGGAGTATGTAATAAGGCACGTATGTTTACAAAAGAAGTAACTCCAACAAAAGTTACCTGTTTCTTTTCTTTAAAATCGATGACATGATTAAGAGCAACTGCAGAATATCCCACTGAAAGAGTAAACAGACAGTAAGAATATCTTGTCTAATGGAAACAAACCCAACAGAAACCTGTTAAACACTCATCACTTAAATGTCTCAAAATTAATAAATGTGTGCATACTTACCTTTCGTGTTATTTTTTTCCTGAAGATTAAGTCACCCCAAAAGTATCTTAAAATAATAATAATAAAAAAGGCTTGCCTTTTAACACACCCCAGCCCTGACAACACTTTCTCAATGGCAGAGCTTTATGCACACAAATACTTGCGGCTGAAGTCCCCAAAGATTTTGCCCCAGTTCGGTCCTGTTGATGACTTTCTTTAGGGAAGATGGCTAAGGACACTCAGGATAGTTGTTAACACTGCAGAGAATGCAGAGGTACAGCTATAGGAGGAGGCAAGGCGAGCACTCAAAATTATGCTGACAAAAAGGTTTTGTCCAGCGGGGATTAGGGGAAGATGGTACACTGGCCAAAGGGAAATCACCCCCCAGACACTGGACAGGCTGCACTAGAGTCTGCAGGAAAGAGATTTAAGCCATAAGAAACTGCAGGGGGGGAGAATGTGTCCTGGTTGGAAAAAACCCATCTGCCAGGCAGGGATAACAATATTCCAATATCTGAGGGAGCTACAGGAGAGCTGGGGAGGGACTCTTTTGTCAGGAAGTGCAGTGACAGGAGAAGGGGTAACAGTTTTAAACTGGAAGAGGCGAGATTTAGATTTAGATTACATACCAGAAAGAACTCGTTTGGTGTGAGGGTGTGAGAGCCTGGCCCAGGTTGCCCAGAGAAGCTGTGGCTGCCCCATCCCTGGAGGGGTTCAAGGGCAGGTTGGATGGGGCTTGGAGCAACCTGGTGTGGTGGNNTTTAAACTGACAGAAGGGAGATGGAGCTGAGCTGTGGGGAAGGAATTCTTTGCTGTGAGGGTGGTGAGAGCCTGGCTCAGGTTGCCCAGAGAAGCTGTGGCTGCCCCATCCCTGGAGGGGTTCAAGGGCAGGTTGGAGGGGGCTTGGAGCAACCTGGTGTGGTGGGAGGTGTCCCTGCCCAGGGCAGGGGGTTGGAACGAGATGATCTTTAAGGTTCCTTCCAACCCAAACCATCCTGTGATTGTATGATAAAGAGGCAGCGACAGATCCCGCAAGGCCCAGGCGGAGCTCTCCTCGCGGCTCCGCACCGGGACCACCTCGGTCCTAGTCCCCCCGCGTTGCAGAGGGGGCGAGGGGGACGGCGACCCGCCAGAGAAGGAGATGTCGGGTTTAGCCCCCGGGAAGGGAAACCCCGACCCAGAGACTCAGGCCGCGCTCACACCGCCCCTGCGGAGCTGCCGCTGCCGGGCCCAGCCCTCCCCGGCTCCGGCCCGCGCCTCCACGGGGAGGCCTAGGCCCCGGGCCGGCCCCGCCGCCCTCCCCGCTCCCGCCGTGCCCGAGGCGGTGACTCACGGTGCGCTGCGGCCTCCAGCAGGCTCTGCAGGGACTTCTTGTCCAGCCCCTGCGGGAGGTTGAGGTCGGCGAAGCCGGCCATGCTGTGCGCGGCGGCGGGGCGGGCCGCGGCCGGGCCCGGCACCCGGTACCGCCCCCCGCGGCCCGCGGCAGCCTGGGGCTTGTAGTCCTCTCCGGGCCCGGGCAGGGTGTCAGCCCGCGGTGCCAGCCCCAGCACCAAGCCAAGAGGGTGTTTCACACCGCGGTAGGCGCTCTGCGGTCGGAGGGGCTCCAGAAAAAGGCTGCGACCCGCCAGGGGAACTGCCCCCATCTCCGGCCGGGCTCTGGGGGAGACCGGACCTGGCTGCGAGGGAGGGTAAACCTGCCTGTGAAGGAGGTTAAATCTGGCGCTGAGGGAGACCAGACCCGGCTCGGAGGAGGTCAGACCTGACTGTGAGGTGAGACCAGACCTGTCTGTGAGGGAGCCCCCGCCCGGCTGTGCCCCCCGCCCGGCTGTGCCCCCCGCCCGGCTGTGCCCCCCGCCCGCCGCAGCGGAGCCGGCCCCGGCAGCCGCTCTCTCCTCCCGGTACCAGCAGGGGGAGCAGGAACCTCGCTCGGCGCAGGTATTGCCAGCCAAACTCCAGCTCTGGCCCAACACCACCAAGAAATACATAAATTAAACAATTTCTAGTTATTGAAAGGTCTTCTCTCTCCTATGTTCGCTAAAAAAATACAACAGTGGAGCCCCAAGCTGCCATCGCCCCTAATGCGCAAAAGGACTGAGGAGTTGTAATAGACCCAGAATCAAACAGACATTCACTACGTAGTACCATCACAAAAAGCACAAATATTGTTCTGCCATTGATAAATAGCACAAGATATGAAAAATAGAGGTGGAAATTACTATTATGTTGGGGTTTTTTTTTTGTTAGGGGACTTACAGCAGCTGCTGAAGACGGCAGGTCTGCGGTTCCCATCCCACTGCAGGGGTAACTCCAAGGCCTCGGCTGGGCAGGGGTCCTCAGCGTTCTCCTTCTTCATGCTGGCCTAAATATTCACAAAGGGAAGCCTGTGGACTATGTGGAACTCTGAATTCTTAACGAGGCAAAAATATTTCTAACCAAGGCCAAGGAGTCGCTGCTGCTTTATGGGGTCTGTCCTGGGTGCAGCTTGTCACATCTCTGTGACCAGGGAGAAGACACATCTTTCTGAAAGGGAAAAAACAAACAGCTGGTAAATCGTCTTTGTTCTTGCCACATCTATGGCAGCATTCTGTTCTGAGACATTTCAGTAAAGGAGCTCTTTGGGCCTGCCTGCATCCATGCAGTGTTTTTCTGTTGGATCAGCCGGTCCTGCTCCCCCGCCAGTTGCTGGAACGAGCAGCGTAGCCTGAATGGTGTTCTCAGGCTTTTCTTTATGTGTGTGGAAATGGAAGAGCTCGAGGTATTATTTCAGGTTTTCTTTGACCGGGTGTATGATGTAACTTGATGTGATTTGTCTGTATGAATGTAAGAAGCAATCCATAAACATGCATCAATTACTTTTGGATGGCCCTGCTGCAGCAGCATTCAGGGACACCAAACAGGATTGTGCAGCTTTTGTGTCTGGCAATATACAAGCAAAACAAACCTTTCCTCGGGGCATTTACATGTAAACAGACCCTTGTGCAGCAGATCTGCAGAACCCTATTTGCTGCGATGGTGTAAGAATCTGAGTATGAAGCACTTTCAGCATCAGGTATCATGAACCATGTGCTCAGACCAGTGTATCACCTTATTTCCTACATTCATTACTCAGGACTTACCACTTTTTTTTAGGTCAGCCCCAGTGATGTCCTTAAAACATCTTTGTGGTCCTCACTGCTAAGCCACAAGCTCTAATGCACTTTATTTCATGTCCTGAGGTCCTCCTTGTGGAGCAAGGTCTTTTCTTTCTCAATACCCTGGGACCTCAGGGCAGCCCTCTCCGTAATTTTTTATGCAGACACCCTAACAAGTCTTCTAGTCTGTTTTCACTGGGCAGCCATCTGTTACATTTTTTCCCTCTTGTTCCACAATTATCACTTTTAGGGAGCTAAGATAATATTGGTACTATCTGTTTCAGCAACTCCATAACATGAATATCGCAGTCACTTCTATCATGGTAACCTCGATAACCTCCTTTGTAAAGGTGCAGACTGAATTTTCATGGATGGGAGATCTGTTTTTTTAAGTGATGCAGAATTTTTATTATTATGTATTTCACTTTGTTTGTTTGTTTTCTTTTCAGGTGGCAGCTTGCTGTTGCTAGTATTTGTTGGTTCCAAAAAGGGAAGACATTCACATTTAAGTTGCACAGATGCAAGTATTTACTTTGACAATGATAAGAAATGCTGAAGATGAGAACGGTTACCTCTCTCTTCTACTGCCACTGAGTGGTGATGATTTATTTTCCCAGACAAGAAAAGACAGAAAAGAAAACTGCAGCTGCAACATCTTTGCTAGAAGTTGGACAAGAGTATGATTTGCTAAACAGTACATGTTTGGAATGAAAAACAAGGTTCAGTAATATCTGTCCGTGGAATTCTAACCAGTCTCTGATAAAATATTCTAAACCTTTTGACAACACATTTCCCCAAGGCGGAAAAAACATATACCTATATTTTATTTATTGTTCCCAACAACAAGTCCTCACCTTGCTTACGTTTGTTTCCAAGAAAAGAAGATGAAAACAAAAGGAAAGAAAAACCTGACAGATTTGCAAATAAAGTAGATTATCAGGTGTGATCCAATTAATTTAACTTCAATAAGTACCTGAAGAATGAGGGACAAGGGCCTGAGCCCAGGGTAGGAGGTGTACAGAAACGTGAAGAGGCTTCATACATCGAGAGCCCAAATCACTCAAAGAATAGGATGTTACTAAGTTCAGCCGGAAAAGTGAGTTGATGATATTTATTGAAGCTGAATGGCAGGTGAAAAAGCAGTATCTTGGGGGAGAACAAGTGGCAAGTCCCCAGGTTCAGCCCAGCCCTGGAAACCGGAACGTTCTCTGTGTGATCGCAGTGAAAAGCTTTCAAGGAAAAGATCTGAGAGAGGAATCAGCTGCTTCATCTTGTTTCAGATTTTCTCTGCAATAGTATGTTAACCCCTTTCTATAAAGGTACATAAATTGACTTAAATTGGTTCATCTCTTCAAATATAAGATTATGAGAGTAAATACAAGCTACAGAACAAAAGTTGAGACTAAAATCCTGCTTTCAGTTAGGAATGGGTAAGAGTAAGGGGCAAATAATTGTGCATATAATGCACTGAGCGCACTGAGTCACGTTCCAGAAACGTATGGAAAAGCTGTCAAGAAGAATGACTGATTTAATGAACTGTGTCAAAACATTCGCAGGAAGCACCAGATTATAATTTGTTCTGCTTTAGTGACATTTTAAGCATCTGAAAAACTGCTTTTACAGAGTGTATTAAACTGTACAATGTTATCAGCTTGTATGATATGAATCTACTTTAAATAAAATTTACCCAGTTCCTATCTGCTTAGCTGTGCCTCAGATACTATTTTTTAAAAAATGCATTCACACGATGAGGAAATACTCTCCTTTCTCTGCGTTTTGCCCCAATGCTTCAACTTATTTTGATGTACCCTTGCCATTTCTAAAGATCTTTTTCAGCTTTCAGCCTAATATTTGCCTCGCGGGGAGGAGGGACAAAGGAGTTGCTTTATTGCCCTGGAGGGGTCAGTCACCTCAAACTCGAGGGTCATGGACGTGGTGGTTAAACAGGGAGAGATTTTCTTGCAAGTGGACACCACGAGGAACGAACAAAGTGCTGGAAAATACGGGACTGAATAGAAAAAAACTTTCAGTTTGTTGAGGGTCAAAGAGCTGCCCAAACAGATCCCATCCTTACCATGGGAAATCTGCCCATTTTATTATCTTAGTCAAATCAGGTTGTGGGAGTGTCAGGGAAAGAGGTGTCATCTGCGGGTGTCATCTGCGGGTGTCCCCTGGGCAACGGACTACTCAAACTGTTCGTTTTCACCCCGCTCGGGGGCAAGAATGTGACTTAAAGAACGGAGGAAGCCAGAGAGTCCCAGCAATGGGCCAGTAGCCAAGAGCTCAAGGAATCTCGGCAGGAAAAGAAGTACTTCAAGGCGACGGGGTTTTGCTGGTGGTGGCTTTAACTTTACCCAAAGGGTGGAGCGGTGAACCAATGGAAAACAATGCTACATAAATAGCAACGCACCCGAAAATACAAAAACACAGCGGGGGGATTTACGATAACTTAGTAGGAAGGGAGGAATCTTGATGCTGAATCCATAAACGGCACAAAGAAGTCACCGCTTCCGAGGTGACCACCTTCTCGGGGACAGACCTCACGGGAGCTTACGGGGGTCCTGCCGGACCCGCACCTCCCAGCCCGCTCCTTCCCGTGGCGGGGGGCACCGGCCGGTTCCGTGCCCGCCGGTGGCCACCGGGGCCGCTCCGGGAGCCGCTCACCGAGTCCAGCCGGCGGCCGCCTCTGCTCTGCGCCGCCCCCCGTCCTCGGATCCCACCTATAGATACGGCTATAGGGGGGGTCCCAAGCAGCCCCCGCGGCGGAGAAGCGGGCGGGCGCAGCCGGGCTGTGTCCAAGGGGCGGCCCCCCAAAAAAACCTGCCGCTCGGGGTGGCGGGGGTGGAGTGGGGGGGGCGGAGGGAGCGGAGGGGCGGAGCGGCTCCCACCCCGTCCCCCGCCGCCGTCGGAGCCGGGCGGGCGGGAACGGGCGGTGGGCGCGGGGGGTGCCGCTACAGCCTCCCCCCCCCAAGTTCCTCCCCGCGGGCGGGGGGCCACGTCGCCCTGCCCACCCCCCGGCCAGCCGGGGAGCGCGGTGGGCGAGCGTCGGCGAAGTTGAGGGCTGGGTTCGCCCCCCCCCCCAAGCTCCGCCGGCTGCGAGGGGGCGGGCGGGCGAGGAGGAGCCCGAGCAGCGGCCAAGCTCCGCGGGCGGCGGCGGCGAACGAGCGGAGGGGGCTCCATGGGCATCTCGGGCCACCATGGTCCTCGCCCTCAACGGCAGCCACCTCTCCGGTAACCTCCGGCCCCTGGTCCTGGAGGACCCGCGGGCGCTGAGCGGCGGCGGTAGGATGATCGCCGGCTCCTGGCCCCCCCGCAGCCTGGCCAAGCTCGGCCCCTCGCCCCCCCCGTCGGCGCTGCTCACGGCGAGCCCCCTGCCCGCCAACGACAGCCAGTGCGGGGAGCAGATCCTCAGCTACGGCAACGTGGAGAAAGTTGTCATCGGGGCCGTGCTCTCCCTCATCACCCTCCTGACCGTGGCCGGCAACTGCCTGGTGGTCATCTCCGTCTGCTTCGTGAAGAAGCTGCGGCAGCCCTCCAACTATCTCATCGTCTCGCTGGCCCTGGCCGACCTCTCGGTGGCCCTGGCCGTCATGCCCTTCGTCAGCGTGACCGACCTCATCGGCGGCGAGTGGATCTTCGGGCGCCTCTTCTGCAACGTCTTCATCGCCATGGACGTCATGTGCTGCACGGCCTCCATCATGACTCTCTGCCTGATAAGCATCGACAGGTAAGACGCCGGCCACTCGCCGCCCGCCCCTCCCCTCCCCTCCGCGGCCACCGGGGACGGCGGGTGGCCACCGGCGACCGGCAGCGGGTCTCCTGCCTCCCCCGCCTCCCTTGGAAGCGAGCTGTAGGAGCTCGGGGGGGCAGCGGGGAGGGGGGCGAGAGCGATGCTCGCAGCATCCCTGCTGCCTCCCGCTGTCCCTCGGGATAAGCTCCCCGCTGTCGTGACAAACCGCCAGAAGGGAACCGGAGCCGAACTCCCTGTTTCCCCTACAAGTGACGGCGGGGCGTTTGCAGCCGCTGGAGCATTTGCAGCCTCTGTCTTTCCGGTGCCTCCCGAGCTGCTGAGAGCGTGACCTCCCTGAGTTCGGGGGGGTTTAGCAGATCAGAGAAGGTGCAGGAATTGTAGCTCATTAGGGCTTCATCATTATTCTAGGATGGTCCCGGAATAGCTCCAGTTCAACTGATACAACCATTTTTGACACTTTGTTTGAAGGAAAAATTGCTTTCAAATATTTGCTTTTAAAAAAATTTCTTCTTAAAAACCAAGCTGTACTCACTGACCTAAGTTTCTTCTAAAGGAACAGGCACTGGAGCCATAAGGGAGTGTGTGCAGGCTGCAGAAGAGCCTCTTGGGCATTCCTTTCAGGTGTTAAGGCCGTCCCTAAAGTCTCACATTTGCCCACGCCTGTGCTCTCTGCAGAGGAAGGCTGACAGATCCCTGTATTCCATGCAGGTCCCATTCTGAAGTAAGTTGCAGCCTGTAACTTCCTGGATCCTATGCCTGGATCTTCCACAGCCTGGATCCTATGCCAAGAATTTTACTGACTAGAGGGAGACTGTTTTCCTTGCACCTCAACACCATTAGCAGAAATCGAAGAAGTTTCTAACCAGGCTCTAGAATTAGTCTATTGAGCTTGATGTCCAACTGTCTACTTCAGAAAGGTTTTGTGAAGAACTCTGTATGGGGTTTCTGAAAGAATCAATCTTTCATTTCCCACAGTAACCCACAGAGGTTGTTTCATGCCAGGGAGGATCGGGGTTTATATTAATTTCAAAACTGCAGTTTCTGTATGAGGAGCCCCTGCTCCGATGGCTGGCAGATATCTGGCAGCAGTGAGATCCACCTACAGACTTGGACTGAGTAGAAAAAGGTTGGGTTTGCTTTTTTTTGCTTGGGTTTTTGTTTGTTTGTTTGTTTGGCTTGTGCTTTTTTTTGTTTTTGTTTTTGTTGATACCTTGAAATTTATTGCCTTTTAACTTAATGCCAGTATTGTAAGAAAATGTGAATAGGCTTATCTACCTTCCCAATATCACTCTCTGCTTTTCTGTCCTGCCTGCTTTTAAGCCAGGGGATTTCAGTTTTTCACTCTCTCCACATAAAGTATTTCCTTCTTTGTTCTTGATGTCCATCCCTGAGCTCTCCCCCTACACTTCCAATAACCCTTTGATGACAGGGTAACACAATTAAGCTTTCTTACCCAAGTAAGGATGTGCGACTGATTCACATGCTGGGGCACTAGAGTAATTTCTTTTACTCTTTTTCATTTCTTCCCTTCTCGTTTGAGGTCACTGCTGGATGCTGAGCAGGGGCTTTGACTGAACTGGTCGCGGTGACGATTCTGTCTCTTGCTGTCTCCTTTCCCTCCTCCCAAAATACCATCAAGAGATGCAGCTCTGTGTTTAGAACAGACCATAACCCATTACAAATGATTGATTTTCATTAAAGACTGCTTGCTTTAACCAGAATGATTCCCCTCTTGCCTTTGCATTCCTGCTCCTATCCCTGAATGTTTTTTGAACACGATCTCTTCTTAATTCATTATACTGTTGTCTACTCCCTGCTTAAAATCAAAATTCTGTGAATCATGATTCCCCAACCTCTGTCACCCAAATCCATTAAATAGTGAAGACAGGCAATTAGCACAAATAAAAGGAGACAAGCCAGCAATTCATTAGCAATATGTTTCTTCCCCCTGAAAATAAGGAATCAAAAAATGTCCATGATTTGTAATCCTATTTAAAAATAAATAATCTTACACTGACTGACATGGGATGGTAACTAATCTTTGGGTAGGAAATATACATAAAACGTGCAAACCAGGGAGAAATAATGAAAATGAAATGTGAATGATGAAGTGTTGCTAGCGTAGCATTGATTTTAATGGTGCTGTCTTACCATCAGTTTTCACACTCGTGGAGTCAGGAAAGCCTTGAATGATCAGTGAGGGATATTTATCTCTGGAAAAACAACTACCTCTGGGTAAAGTACTGCATGTGGCACAGGAGCTTGCAAATCCCAGTGCGTATCATGCATTAGAGGTCAGACCATGCTCACAAGGACCATTTTCCCATGGGTTTGATGGAAACACTTGCATGTTTTATATTGTCTGGGAGGAGAAGATCTCCCGTGATACAGCCTGAGGCATCTCAGCAAAGAATACCAATACAAGATGAACCAGGAAATCCCAAAGCAGGGAAGGAGTGAATGAAATTCACTGTCCTCCAGCTTGGCCACTCTCCTCACTGCCCTTCAGATACACCTAGACCTTGTAGCTCAATTGAATGTCTTGGGGTCACACGGGAGACATTTCTTTTGGGAGAAGGGCTAAAATTGGGCAAAAAGGAACAGTTTGGAAGAATAATGAACTGCACTGCCACCTGGCTCTTCTGGATGGTTTAGGAAGCTTTTGTTGAGATCCGGTAAAGTCTCTCCCAAAGGGGAAGATGAGGCTGTCACAGGCAGTGCAGAGGCAGCAAATAACTGGGATATTTTCAAATTTTCATTCTTAAATATCTAGTTTCTTCCTGAAGCAGATATGATAATCAGTTGAAGGCAAAAAAAGCTGAAAGAATGTTACTATTGAATTAATTATTTTTTTTTAAAACTTTGTTCTGAAGTGTTAGGCAAGGTTTGTAAGAAGAGGTAGTATCTTTTATTAGACAAATATAACTGGTAAAAAAAGAGGCTTTGAGGCCATTCCAAACAGGATAAAATGAGTAAATTGAGGAGGCTTTTTGGTTTGTTTCCCTTGCAGAGTTAGGTGCTGCTCGGCTGGTGGCGGTGGGAGCCCTGGCATAGCAGCAGCTGGCAGAGGTTCCACTCCCAGCCCTGAGTGTCAGACACGCTTTTCAGCTGAATTGATCAGTGGGAAAGCTCTGGAAGGTGCAGATTAGGATGGAATCTACAAATGGGCTGGTTTCGTTCTGGTGGAATAAACGCCCGTCTTTTTTATTCCTAGTCAGACACGCCAAGTGTCGCTTGTACTTTTCAAGTTGCTTCTACTTGAAGTTGTAGAAATGTTAAAACTGCAGAGTGGATGTTAGTGTGCTCTTGTGGGCATCTCTCAACTTTGTCCAGGGCACACAAGGAAAAAGCCAGTCTGTGGATAATAAAATGACCTTTTCAAAAAACTCATTTTGTGGCGCTCATGAGATGAAGTCTGTAACAGTGCCAAGATTTGGACTATTATTCTTGTCTTCAGATCATATATTTCCTTTTATTTCACAAGGTGGAAACCTCCACGGGTGTTTGTCAGGGTGACCTGAGATGAGCGTGTTATTTTTGAGGTATCTGTCTCTCTTAAGGCCTGCTCCCTGCTTACAGGCAGGTCTGTCAGAACCAAACTGTGATGGAGAGACAAGAGTATTCCCCCCTTTTCCAATTTCCTAAGGATTAAACAGGCAAGACAGTGTGATACCCAGAGAATCAATATTTCATTTGCTGTATTCACCATCCACCATCTGAGGGGTTGCTCTGGAGAAAGGTAGGAATTACGGAGACTTTGGCAGGATAATTGTGCCTCAGTGAATAGCAGCCTCCTTTAAACATTTCTTATTAGTGCGTTTTGCTTTTTTCTCTTGAGGCTCCACTTTTCTGATTTTGAATTAAATAAACTTTACCACATTTAGATTCTTTTGCATTTAAGTGTGAGTGAACGCTGGGAGTGAATTGTGAGGGACAGATTCAAACCACGTCGTAGTGGTTGAACGTATAAAGGGAATTAATTGAATTTAAACTGGTGGTGTTTGCATGCTGATTCATCATGTTCTTCTGACCCAAGATAGCTACAGAAATCCTGTTTTGGAGGGTATCCACTGGATAACGGCATAAGTAGCAATTTTTAATTCAATCTAAAAATAGCTCTTTGGCTTAGAAAGTGATAAAGTAAGGTAACTGCTCAGATAGGGTTGACGAATTGTACCGCTTTCCCCACACCAGTAATGAAACACTTTTGGGGAACTTTCCCAGTCTGTAACCTAGCCAGCAGCTCACAAGCATTCCAGACTTCCATTAAAATAATGAGGATTTAGAATTTGTATGCAAATTATATCGAAGCGGGCCTTTCTGTTGATCCTGAGATTTTTATAGGCAGTAATGATTTCTCTCCCTCCTCACGTGGTATTTTTTGCCATACTCCAAGTAACGATGAATATTTATGCTTCACCTTAGAATATGTCGGCTCCTAAAAGTTCATCCCTTTCCAGAGTCCTTGGTGTGTGCCTGGGAACTGAGAAGGTCTCCAAGTGCCCCATGGGAAGAACTTGGGGCTAAATTTAAATAAAGACTTTCATGCTTTTAATAGAACCTGAGGGTCTGAATTCTGCCTCCATCCCAAACTGATAATGTGACCCCAAAACCCCTGTCAGGGATCCCCTAAGCCCAACGGCACCCGAGAGCCCTGTGTGGTTCCAAGGTAGGCACAAATGAGGATTTATAGTTCCATCCATCCCAGGAGGTTTGCAATTACACCACGTTTACAAGAAAGCCTTTTTTTTGACATTGGATGTTGCATTTTCCCTCCACGTTTGAAACTATCTTCTGTTTGTTCCTGCCAGGGCTTAACACTGAATGAGTGTTCATAAGTAATTTTGAGGTCTTTAGTTCCTGGGGGTTCATCCAGACATTTCAAAGAGGCCTGATAGCCAGAGGTAAGGGAACATCAATTCACATTTTTGCCAGGCAGGGCATTCTGGAGACGTTTAAAAAGCGATTTGTTTCCTGTCAAAGTCACAAAAATAGTTTCCATAAGTGAGGCTGGATTTGCTTCAAGATTCACAGGAAAAATACAATTCTAGAAACACTTCTGTTAGTTTCTGCAGGGAGCTTTCAGAAATATCTCCTAATATAAATCACAAAATGCAAATACATATCACACTGGCATGATGGTGTAGGGTGACCTGTCTACACTGGTATCAAACTATATCTTCCTGAACTGAATGAGTATCATCGAATGAGACATCAAAGCAGTTACAGTCATTGTACTGGGTTTGAAGCAAGATCACTAAGTCACTGGCAACGTGCTCTCACAGCCTCTCACAAAGGAACAGAAATTAATCAAGGAATGTGTGCTTCTACTTTTCTGGATTAATTTTCTCTGAGACTTATTTATAAAAATCCCTGTAATCTATATAAGGACAATATGTTATTTCTCTCAAAGAAATCCAGTATTATTTTTAATAGTGTTGTTGAGCGCGAAACAATTTATCAGAAACATTTGTGGCAACTTTTGAAACAATATCCCATTTCATCTGCAGTTGAACTTACTACAAAGGTTAAGTTTTCCTTTCCAAAAGACTCTAGTAATTAATTATGTCAGAGGAAAATTTTGTTTCTATTCCATTTGAAGTAACATAACTAAATTATAGTGCAGCAGCTTTGGTTTTCTCCTTGCACCTTGCTGTTTACTCAGGAGGTTTTATATAGAGCATCTAGATTATCTGATGCATATGGGTGGTTCTGTACATATTAGCATGTATGCAAATCAGGTAATGATTCACCTTGAACAGTAAACAAGGGTTTTTTTGGGGGAAATGTACAGACAAGAATGAAATTTCTGGCAGTGCCAGCTGTTCTAATAACATGCAGAACTGAGATGTGCAGGGAAAGCAAGTCAGTACTGAATATATTTTCTGTCTTTCTCCTGCTATCAAATCATGAGCCAGCACAAAGAGACCTTTGAGGGAGGTTAACATCCCCATAGACAGCTATTTTACTGCAAAATGCTCAGGATTGTTTAAAGAAAAACCAATCCAAAACACAAAACCGAGGAGGAACATTACAAAAATAATTTTTTTTTTTAAGTAAGGAGAAGTCAGGGTGAAGTCTATTCTTGGAGGTACATTGTGTCTTGATGAAAAAGCTGGCAGCAAAGTTTTTTCCTGAGATACAGCACGGAAATGGGTGTTTTTTTGGTGCTGTCAGAAACTTGAAGCCAACCATTTTAGCTGATAGAAATGCTAGTTAAAAATATAACCACAGGGAAAGTTGGTTTCCCATTTTTATTAACAGGTTTTGTGTTCCTTTAAGGAGATTGTGGGGAGCAGAGGTAGAGCCCTATGAAAAGGAACATTTTTATCAGCTTGCCACGAATTAACCGGGGGTGGACAAACTGGTCAGGGACCAGGGGAGACTGGGCAGAGTTTTTTGTGTCTCTGTGACTTTCACAGGGTTGTGTAAAATCAGAGCTGGAAGCAAAGGGCACTGTTGTTGTGGGAGAACCGTGTACAAACATTCTCCTTCTAACTCACCACACGATGGGTTTTCTGTACTTAACCAGATCAAATTACTAGTTTTTATTTAAATAAAATTGGTCTTTTTTGAGTTGAAAATTCTTCAGTTTTCAGGGAGAGCTTTTTAGTGGACAACTGGGCAAACAGACCATGAGGTCTCCTCCCAGTGTCCTCCCGTGCAGCCGTGCCACCTCCACTCCCACCAAAGGACACCGACCAGTAACCTTGCTGGCACGGGGGTTACCATTTCTCATCAGTGACACAAGTACCTGCAGTCAGAACTATGGCCTCCTGCTGCTGCTGCTGCAAGTTACACTGAGCCACAGATAGAGAGCTTTCCTTATAAACAGTTTGCTTTTCACAAGAGGTGTGTTGGAGACCAGGACAATGTATTTCAACATACGGTTTCCAGATCTCTGGAGAGGGGCACAAAAGTTTAACTGCAAAACCCAAGTCTGTTGTCGGAAGCGTCTGTTTAGTAGTTAGAGGGCCATTCCATGCAAGAAAATGTAGGGATTTTGGAATCAAAGTAAAGAATAGAATCACAGAATCATTTAGTTTGGAAGAGATCTTTAAGATCATCAAGCCCAACCGTTGACCCCATGTTGCCACTAACCCACGTCCCTCTGCACTACATCTACCCATCTTTTAAATCCCTCCAGAGATGGTGACTCCACCACTGCCCTGAGCAGCTTCTTCCAACATTTGATAACCCTTTCAGTCTAAAAATTTTTCCCAATATCCATCCTAAACCTCCCCTGGCACAACTTGAAGCCATTTCCTCTTGTCCCATCACCTGTGACTCAGGAGAAGAGACTGACCCCCCCTGGCTACACCCTCCAGGGGCTACAACCCCCCTTTCAGGGGGTTGGATAGAGTGAGAAGGTCTAGAAGGTATTTAGAAACTGACAATAGGCAGAGAAATTAGAAGATGGAAATGGAAAGCACAAGCACAGATTACAGAAGTATATGCTATTATCTAAATTTACTGCAGAATTTGCAACATAATGTCACCCTGAACACAAACCAGGAAAACATGTTGTGATTGTCCTGAAATATTTCACATACACAGTACCATTTGCTAGGATCATTTTCTGTAAGCTGATCTCCATGTGGGCTGTTACATTTTGTTTATTTGCTGTAGAAGTCGACATTTAACAAATAGTTGAAATACTAAATCCCTGAACAAAATCAGAGGGTGTTGTCTGGCCACAGATTGCTTGGAAATATTTATACCCATGACCCTAAACATCTGCTGACAAGATGCAAAGCCTTTCTTTAATAGTCTAATAAGATGTGTTGGTACTAAAAATAATACAGCTTTGGCTCTAAAGACTTGATTTTGCATTGTTCTGTCCTGCGGTTTCCCTTGTACCTTAAGAGCTGGCATTCAGAGACCCACTTCTTAGCACAGGCAGTTTTAGCAACAATAGCGACTGGGCCTCTCCAGAGTGTGTCGTCTCATATTAAAAAGCTATTTTTGTTACAGGAGTTTGGTCATTAGTGGAACACGAGCTTCATTTAACTGAAATGAAAACATTATTGACACAAAGCTGACTCTACCACGGTGGGTGGACATCTACGGTTCTTACGTACCCGACCCAACGGAACACAGCAAAAGCTTTGGGGGGTTTTTGGCAAATTCAGGTCCGCCTTTCAGGGTGGCACAGCTATCGACAAAGACCCAGATACCCAAGTAGATGAGTTCTTTATAGAGATTCACCCGTAATCAGTACAAGATGTTTGTTAGGGCTCTCACAAAATTACTTTGGAGAAGCAACGAGGAGAGCTTGGACCGGGTCCTCTCGGGAGTTTTCCCGTCCCTTCAGAAAGAGGAAGAGAAAGAAGGGAGAGAAGGAAAGAAATATTCTAAAAGGGGTTGTTCCTTATGTGCTTTGTCTGGAGATATTTTGTTTAAATTGTTTGTATTCAAGGAAGGAAGAGAGGGGGCATAAATATCAGCACATTTAAATAGCTATTCCCTGAAGATAGTTTGTTTTAATATAGTGGTATTATCAGTTCAATGGGCTGTGATTTTTCATTTCATTCATTGCTTATGCTGTGGAAGTTTCTGAAATGCCTCATTTAATTGTACTAGAGACGTCAGTCATGATTTTCTGGTTAAAGTTGTAGGAAGCTTTCATTTTGAAACACCATTATAACTTTCAAAATAATTCCTTTTAAGCTGATGTTTAGTGTCAATCCAGGCATGACTCATGTAGTGAAGCTGGAGAAAATCACCTTAGCCATTTTGACTTTATGGAGTCTGATGAGGGTTTTCTTTTTTAAAAAGGCAGTTTTTCGTAGCTCTGAAATCAAGCCCCCATACTTTTTAGTTGAAGGTACCTCTTAGCTTATCTCAAAGCGACATTAAAAAAACCCAGTTATACAACTAAAGCACCAGCCTTGGCTTGTGAGGACCCAGTGATCAGGGTCTCCCCGTGTGTTTAGGTTTTCTCCTGGGAAAAGCAAAGGGCACAGGAGGGCTGGTCTTCTGCCCGTGTAATGCCAGGGAACAGCCAGAGTGCTCAGCTGGGCACGGGGACTTTGGAGTTCTGGGGGTTTGTGTTGTTGAACTGGACTGTCTTTGCAACCTCCACCTCCTGAGAACCACCTAATGTCCTGGTGTCCCATCCCCAGTCTGGATCTCCATCACTCATCCTGAGAAACTCTGCAGGAACCCTCCCCGTGTGCATCTGCAGGCACTTCAGGACCCACTCTGAAGATCCTCCTAGAGTTTGCTTTGGTTTCAACTTGTTTGTAGCACCTACCACGGTGCTGGGACCCACCTTGCCACCAGACACAAAGGGGTCATCTGATGGCAGTGCGTGTCCCCACACGCTCGGGGGAGAGCAAGATGGTAGACTGGTCCCTTGGCCAAAGTGCAGACACAGGTCCTGTGGGCTGTTGGTCTGCCTCGTGGCTCACCTGTGGCATGTTTGGGCTGGTGTCTGGCAGAGTACACCACTGAGACTTTCTCTTCTTTAACTCTATGTTAGGACTTTCTCTTCCAAACAACCCGTTATTTGCAGCAGGAAACCAAAGGCTCCCGAGCTGTTCCCTGAGGAACTGGAGAGCAAGGCAGTGACTGGTGACAAGTGCTTTGCCAGAGGCACAGGGGGAAGAGGAAAGGCAAAGGGTGAGACGGGTAAAAGAAATGTGCCAAGGTCTGAAAGGGAAGAGGAACATGGCTTCAGAAATTACAGCTAAGATAACAGAAGTTGAATGGAAACACATTGCACCTCTCTTTCTGGCAATGGAATTGTTATGTATTTCTTAGAATGATCAGGATACACACACACACCCCCCCTTGGGATGGATGTCCTACATCAGCAGTCAAAAATGAAGAGGGAAAAATACAGAGCTAAGAGAGAAACAGAAATAAGGCAGGGTAAGAGAGAGAAGTAAAAATAGAATGAGTGAAATAAAACAATGAAAAATGATCTAAAATAAATAAGGCAAATATGAAGCTGTAAAGTTATGCAATGTAACAGGAAGAAAGTCCATGAAAGCACAGAGCAACTGAAAGAAATATAAGAGAGGAGAACATAATCTTCTACTATGCAAATTACGTCCCTTTAGAATGAATAGATATTTAATTTTGATTGACTTAGTCCTCCCCCACTCTAGGAAAGCCTACGCTTCTCAAGTTCCATCAAAAATAAACCCCTACAATGATTTCTGAGAAAAATAAAAATCAAGTCAGAACATTTACTATGTACAATAAATGTATAGTACTGTGTTTAATGTGTTCCCACTCTAACAGCGGGAGCAAATGTCTTCCTTTTGCCAAGAGCATTTAAGGAAATACATTTAATTGAGTGCAAGAAGAGGAAAGTGTTAGCGTTGCTGAAAACAAAACAAATATTTCATTTTTATTCTTCCCAGCATCAAAATTAAAGTATCACCCTTTCAATAATAAGAATAAACTTGAAATTGTATGAAAGATGAAGCATAAGCATCAAAAGCAATACATACCAAAAAATATATTTAAGATCTTTCACATCTACATTCAACATCGACTGAGAAGGGTGAGGTAGAGCTTTCACTGTTTCTAGCAAATACAATTAAGACATGGAAGCTGGCCACTCTGCTAAGACTTTTTATAACTACTTACTAATTCACAACATAAAAAAGATGCGACATTAAACTAGATGGAGCACCCTGTTGAACAAAGTCTTTTTTTCTCCAGTGGAGAAGATTGGTTCGCTTGGTAACGGCTGGATTGTGTTAGTCCTGCTGTCTCGCTCCAACATCGCACAGTATTTAATGTTTAGGTCTTAAAGGGATCTAATTCATGTTCTGGAAGCTGTTGTGGATGCAATGAAATCACTAACTTTGTTCACTTCTGGGAAGGAAAAAAAATATTTTACTGCCTCTGAAACACCCTCCTCTTCCCAGATGATAAACTGGTGGTTGCCCTGGTGTGCTGGTGAGCCCAGCCTGCACCACAGAGGGGCAGGGATTAGTTCTGTCGTGTAACAGGGTTACTTCTGCCATTGTAGTACCATAGTCAGGCACTGTAATGCTCATTCTCTCAGCACCTCAGTCTTCTTACGTCTCTATCCCCTTACTTCCATCTCAGTTACTTAAATATGTGATGGGAATTGTATTTCCCTGATCAGTTTGTATATCTTACTCTATTTAAAAGCATTATTCTATTTAAAAAAATCATTATTCTGTGTTCTGTGGTACAGAGCATCTCTGCCTTAGTGTAAACACGGTATCTTTGAAAAGAACAATCTCTGTTGGTGGTTTGACATAGCCACAAGAGAAATAATAGATTTGTTCATTGTTTCAAGTTGTTATATTTACATTTCACGTACCGTTTAACATGTCAAAGTATAAGAAAATAATCTAGACTGATCACTGTACTAGGGATAATGTTTCTGAACACTGGGTAGCTTTTAGGGATGGCATCATCCTCCTGTTCTTGTGAAACGTCTCTTAGTGCTGCACTGAATTTATCAGGAAAATTAGGAAAGCTCACGAGAGAATCACAGCTACCAAAGGACAATCAGTAGATGAGCATCATTCTTCAGAACAAGTTATTTTTGCAGGTGAACCATTAGTCAGGATTCTGTCACTGTGGGTTGGCACAGAAGCTGAGACAAGGAGATGGGTATTGAAGCTGGAAAGCAGCTGTACTAGAAAAAGAGTACAAAAGCAAAGAAGTAAGCATTTTTGTGTCTTTAAAATAAGACAGTTTTATGACTCTCTTAAAATAAGAAAATTGGAAGAACTGAAAGAACCTCAGGATGAGGGCAACTCCTAGTGAGATGGTAAATGGCAATAGAACAATATTATCAAGATTCCTGGTAGAAACAGCTATAATACACATTTGTATCGTTTCCAGTAGGGTGTTTCCAGCTCTGTTCCATAGCAATCCAATCCAATCTGCTTCATGAAAGCAAAGTCCAACAGGGAAAGATGCTAATCTGTTTCTGGACTAATTGTCTGTTAGATCAGGTCAATGGATTCAGAGAAGCAACTGTGGACTAATTCAAACAGAAATATGTTGCCTGCAAAGTACATGGGGGCCAGAGGCAAAGGAATTACAAGTGTGTGCTTCAAACGTGGTATAAGTGATCCTGATGCCGTGGAGCATTCAGTTTATCACAGAGTGGGGCAAGAGGCTTCAAAAGAGTTCTAATGCTTTCAGCCGTTAGGTTTCCTGTCACCCTGTGACTTTGCTCACAGCGAGAAGCAAGTCCTTCTACTTTTTTATTTCTCTTTTAGCCACAGAACAGATGTAATAAAGATTTTGGACACATGACCCCAAATCAGGCCATCCTATTACTATTTTTTTTTCTTTACTATACTTTCTATTGTTGAAATAGCTGTTAAGTCTCAGTTTGCTGTCTGGCAGGAGGACTAGAGCCATCTCAAAATGTCCAGTACCTCTGGGAACAATTCACCATTTCTATCCCATAAATATGACAGATATGGTTAGCTTTCTCAGGAACAAACGAAATAAAAGGAAATGAACTTTTCTGCTGCTGAAAAAAAAATCAGGTTCATGCCATAAAGAAAAAATAAAAATGCCTGAAATAGCTAAACGGAAATAGTACCATGCCTGGCACTGCCAGACATTGTTGTCTTCTTGGAGGGAGAATTGGCATCTTCTTCTGCACAGATAGAATTACTAATCGATGCAGCTACAAATGGGAAGTTATTCACGTGAAGCTGATGAGACAGGTCTTCCTGAAAAGATCTTCTGGTGGGTGATAAGTAGGTGGCCACATGCATAGGGAATAGGGAGGGTCCCAGAAAGGTAAAATGGTGTGCCAGAAGCAGACACCAGGGTCTGCAATGCCTATGCCCTATGCCATGTTCCATTCTGCTTTCCATATACCTTACACCTCAACCCTCGCTGAAACGTTGAATGGATTGAGCACACTGCAATAAGAAACGCCTGTGCTCAAGTTCTAGTGACAAAGGAGACTTTCAGCCCTCTAGGATAAAAAAATATTGTGTGGTTGTTGTAATGCATCAGCATCAAAAAAGCCACAATGGAAAAAAAAAACAACCCACAAATGGAATGATCTCAGGAGCAGTCCTGTACAGCTGTAATGGCTTTACATTAAATTGTCTATAACAATTGCCTGTCATCAAATGCTGACAATTTAAGGTACTGGGAAAGAATAGTGGATCACAGGGAGCCTGGTTTTTATTAAGGGGAAGAAAAAAGGACTTATTAATTTACCTTTTCCATTGTTGGTGTTTTGTGGGTGAACGTGTCAGAAGGTGATGGGTCACAATAGCTGACGATGCCCCCCCTGAAGGACGGAGCTCTTTGTCCCCCACCTACGTTTGAACAGAGCTCCAGAGAGAGGGTGGGGAGGGATAATTTTTCCTCCCTTGTACCAGACTGGGACTGCAGCACAGACCTGCCGGTGGGGAAGAGGAGACACCGAAGAAGAAAAAGCTTTCTTATGAAGGTCTTCATAAGAAACCAACCCAGAATGGGGATGTGCTTGTGTGTTTACACACATTTCTGTTAAAAGAAGTTTATTCTGTCCCTCGCCGTTTGCCTTGATCTGTGTGCTTTCTGCTCTTATTTTGAGCTCTTCAAGCAAGGGGCTGTTTTCCAGATCTCAGTGACACAGTACCAAAAAAGTTCCCATCATCTTATTTTGTGGTTGTATCCCAGGTTCTCCCTACTGGGAGAACTGGAGTGTGCTGGGTGTGATACGGATGGAGGTCCTGTCTGGCACAACCTTCTAGGCAAGAACCTCCAAGAAGGAAGGGTAGGAGAAAGCGTTGCCCATCTTTTACGAGTGAGAGCTGAGGCACAGCTTCTTGCCCCACCAACATCAAAATGAACACTTGTGGCACAGAAAAGGAACAAATCTCAGAGTAACAAGTCTGAGACGCTTCTTTCTTGGAGGGGGTAGCTGAGACACGTGAAGTGGGCTTTTTAGGGAGTTTGCCTTCATTCTTTCCCAGCAGTACAGCTACATATTCCAAAAACATGTAAAGTTCAGCTGATTTAGCCTTTTTTTTTTTTTTTTTGAAGGTACTAATTGAAGATTGAGCATTACAAAGCGTAGTTCTGCACTGAATTTGAGACAATACTTTTGAAATTCATTAATCTCTTATGCATTGGACACTTTCTGGTGCGTTAGACAACAGTAGTCATTTACATGATTTTGAAGTTGGAAGTAAGTTTTCCAGGGTAATGCTTTTCATATGGAGAGATTAATAGATAAAGTCTCTTCCTTTGTGCTGGCTGACTTTTTTCCCCGATCATACTACATTTTAGCAAAATGGATATGGCAGAGAGGATGCTGGTGTATTTTTATGTTAATTAATGTATTTTAATTTCAAATAGCATTTTTGAAGCTCAGATAGCTTCCAAAAAAGCAATGCCAGGGCAAAACTAATGAATTTTAATTCTTTTCAATATACTTCTGCTTTCATGAATTCTTTTTGTTATATTCCAATATATAAGAAGGCAGCAGTCAGCGTGCAGAGCGTGCAGCCCACAGATCTGATTTTTACAGAAATACACTTTAACTTTTTTAGCTACATAATAAGGCTCACATCATAATCGCGTTATTTCTAATGACCAATTGGGTAATAGCTAGAAAAATACATCCTTCATCAACACAGACCAACTTTTTACAGATCTTTTTGGAACAGCACATTGTAAGTGACAGGTAAGCTTTCTGCACAAAAGATGTATTTAACTCTTTTGTAGCTAAATCACACGCTTCCCAGACGGATCTGAGGGTGTGCCCCTCTCCTCCCAGGAGGGCTGCAGCTATAACTCACCCTTGGCTGCAGTTACATTGCTTAGAGCAGACTCACGTGTCCCTTGGGTAATGCAACTCTGGAATTTCACCACATTAACCCCCCTCTTTTACATCTTGGAGCCCCTCCGAAAGCCCTCTGCTCCTCGGGAGCGTGGTTTTAGACAGGAAACCCCAAATCTCTGCAGACTCTATAGCATTCCCACAGCTGCCGGAGCGGGTGAAGCACTGCAGGCTAATGCTGATGGTGAGAGGCACAAGAAACAGAACTTTTTAACAGTATGGTCCACATCTCACACTGCTCTAATCCCAGCCCATTTTAACTTCTGTTCTCAGCTGGGCCCAGCTTCATCGGCACAATTCCAGCTGGGACGTGTCGAGAACAGGGCACAACACACCACTCCTGTCTGTCACAGAACACTTGATATAAAATCAGTGACGTTGTGGAGAGAGAGACGGTTGTTACTCCTCAGAGAAACCCACAAAAGGATCCTGCTTTTTCCTTCCCAAACTGTAGCCTACCTGGGTTCCTGTGTAAAGCAGCAGCGCTGCCCATAATTTACTGCATTGCAGTAAAATCAACAATGCAGTGTTCTGCAGAGCCAGGCACACACTCATGTTTGATTTGCTAGGTGAATAGAGAGGAAAAAAGGCTTCAAAAAATATTTTTATTTGCATTACTGTATTTCTTGTTTGTGATCCTCCGAAACATTCACTAAACGTAACTAAAAGCTGGTACCTCTTGAAACCAAAATGTTGTTGTTGACACTCAATCTGAAACCATTCCTTTTACGAGTAGCAAAGTGAGTCACACTGATTTTGCTCAAAATTCTTTCTTTGGGGGGGAGCAAAAAAAAGAACAATTTTGAGAAGTTAAATGTAACTCATAGGTAGATTTCTGTTGAGCAGAAACCAGATTTCAAAGCAAAAACGTTAGGTGTTAAAAAAGCACCTGAGTCCATGGAAGACAAACTTCAGTAGAAGTTTGAATGTTGAATAAATGTAATTTCTTTCTAATTAAATGATGATAAAAATAATTGTTGTAGTATTGAAATAATCTGCTCTTGGCATAAATTTTCCATTTGTCATTCTCGTCTGAAACACAAAGGTGAAAGACAACTCATCCTCTCAGTTTAGGGGGGGGGAAGACCTTCACAACTGTTGAGTATGTGAGGATGAAGAGGAAGATGAATGTGTGCTTGTTTTAACTTAGCCGTGTGCTCAATACAAGAAGCGGTAGGTTTTGTGGCGTGAGCGTTCATCTGTAATCCAAGATTTCCTAAATTAGCCAAATTTAGGTTTCTGAATTTCCCTAGTAACAACAACAAAAAAAATCATTATCTGTGCAAAGATTGCACAAATTCATTCAATTCCCAGCCCTTTGTGGCTGATGGGAGATTTCTGTCTAGAATAAGAGACTTTGTACACGGAATATCAGCACTATAAATACTCAAGTGAAAGGTGCATGACTTTCCAGGTCTGAGGTGCCCTCTGAGAGAGGGCTGAACCAGGTAACCACTGCGCCGAACAGTAACTCTGCCCTCTCCTTCTAGGTACCTGGGAATAACGAGGCCTCTCACCTACCCCGTGAGGCAGAATGGGAAGTGTATGGCCAAAATGATCCTCTGCGTGTGGCTCTTGTCTGCCTCTATCACCCTCCCCCCGCTCTTCGGTTGGGCCCAAAATGTGAACGATGAAAAGGTTTGTTTGATCAGCCAAGACTTTGGCTACACCATTTACTCCACGGCGGTTGCGTTTTACATCCCGATGTCGGTGATGCTCTTCATGTACTACCAGATTTACAAGGCTGCCAAGCGGAGTGCTGCTAAACACAAGTTTGCTGGCTTTCCCCGGCCAGAAGAAACGGAAGGGATTTCTATGAACGGGGCCGTAAAACTGCACAAAGAAGCTGAAGAATGTACTAATTTTTCACGGCTCCTAAAGCACGACAAGAAGAACATTTCCATCTTTAAAAGAGAACAGAAAGCTGCCACTACCCTTGGGATTATTGTTGGGGCTTTCACTGTCTGCTGGCTGCCCTTCTTCCTCCTCTCCACCGCCCGGCCCTTCATCTGCGGGACGGCGTGCAGCTGTATCCCGCTCTGGGTTGAGAGAACATTCCTATGGTTGGGCTATGCAAACTCTCTCATCAACCCTTTTATATACGCCTTCTTCAACCGAGACCTAAGGACAACGTATCGCAACCTCCTGCAGTGCCGATACAGGAACATCAACCGGAAACTCTCAGCTGCAGGGATGCACGAGGCTCTGAAGCTTGCAGAAAAGCCAGAATTTGTTCTGTAAGGTCACTCGGTCCTTTCATATGATAATTTATTCTTTTATTACATTGGCTTTTTCCCCACAGATTTGAAAGAAGAATTATGGGAAGAACCAGGCTTCTCGAGCCCTGTCAGTGCAGTCACCAAGAAGCGGGAAGGTAGCGAGGTTCATTCCCACACAGCCACCAACCCCAGGGAGCCTGGAGAAACGAGGTGACCCTCTCCAGAAGGTGGATGTAAGAGGAATACCAGGAAAGGGGAGGGTAAAAGGGGGCGCAGGGTGTCTGAGTTGCTGGTGAGGAAAGAGCAGAGTTGGTCTAATCAATTCCTTTGGCCCTTGGTCCCAAACAACTTTTAGTTGGTCTGAATTTTGTTGGGTGCATCTTGTATCCTAGAGATTTTTTGCTGTAATAAAGACCCGAAAATGGTGAGAAGTTCAATATAATTCATTGCTTTGTTATTATAAAAATAAACTGTTTGAGAACAGGCTGGATCAAAGAACTTATATTGCTTAGAAATACTCTATTATAAAAAAGCGTCTGTCCATTAAACATTAATTTACTGGATTGACTGGAAATAAACAACTTTGTGAGATTTAGCGTTGCCTTTGCACAGCAACTATGGCACTGAAAGAAAATGTTACACTTCCAAAGCGGGTATGAGAGTTTGAGTAAAGTCCCACAGACCAACACCTACTGCTGAGAGAGTTGGGCAGCATGAAATAAATGTACTACGATGAGACAGAGAAGGGAATTATTTATCAAATTAATACCATAAATACTGCAGACAGAGTCCACTCACTCCCCCATCCCAGCTTTATGTCAGGAAAATGGGTTTCCTCTGCTCCAGACCCTGGGGTCAGTCCAGCATCGTTAGAAGAAGGTCCTCGGGGTAAGTTTTGGGATCACTGACCCAGATGCTGTAGGGACGGAGCTGGAAGGTGTTTCCACCCAATGCCATTTGCCCCGACACCTTCCTCTAGCTAGAAACTTTGCTTTCTATAGTATTTTTCTTATCTTTCAGGAAAAACTATTCAAAGTATAACATTCTCAGCAAAGGCACAAGATCAGTGTGTCATTAAATCCTCTTCAGTTTGCTCAAGAGTCAGTTCTTGTCTTTGAAAACAGTGTTTCTCAGAAAGAGGCGGGGAGAGAAAATTCAGAGACACGGGGAATAGTTCTTATTGGGCAGAACTGTTAATGTCCGGGAACAGAAGACACTCGCCCCTCATTTCAGAGCATGAGGAGGGAGGAATGGTCAGGATTGGGTTTATTTTCTTTTAAGAGGAGGGCTCAAGTAAATAAATAAAAAAGTAGCCTAAGAAACACCGCATTAAAAGAGCAATCTTTGCAACCTTCAAGAAATACAAACTTATATCCCTCTTTATTGATTCTAATCTCTTAAGTAGTGATTGCCACTGAAGAACAGGTTCTCTTCGTGAGTTTGAAGCAAATTAATAGCGTTTTCTGGTCACAGTTTCCAAGTGCTTTGCTGGGGGGCCCTGTCCTTCCCCGCGCTCGCGGCCCTGGCCCCCAGCCCCCCGTCCAGCTGCGGTGCCAGGCCCCTTCCCACATGGCAGTATCTCCAACGGGGCAGAACAGCTTCTACTCACTGGAAACTGGAAGATGCCCGTCATCCCCAGGTTAATTTTTCTCCGTTGCAAGCAAAAAAGAAAAAAAAACTACAACAAAAACCCACGGAGATACTGTGTTTTCTTAAATATATTAATATATGGTTACTGCAAGGGATAATATTGTGATGATTTGTAACTTCGCGACTTTACTGATACAAATCATTATTTCTGCCATTTGTGATCTTTCACGCAGAACCACTCAAGTTATTTCAGCAAAAAAAAAGCCCACAGATGCATCAAACTTTCCAGAAGAGACAACGCGCTTTTATAGACCAACATACCAGATTGAATAAATATTTTCCTTTTAGTTTTCTATCTGCTTAGTCAAAAGCAACCATATTTCATTAATTCAGTAGTTGTGTGGTCTTGCTAGTTCCAGAAAATTATGTTTACAGTGTCATTATTTTTACTTTCGGCAAGAGAAGAGAAAGGAAGCTGCTGTAGTGTGCTGGGTCCAGCCTGGCTGGAGAATCTGGGTGTTAAAGCAGAAAACTTTGCCTCTTTGGCTAGTCTAAGCAGGATTTCAGCAGGTTTGGGGCAAACCAGCAAAGATTCTTCAGTCAAATCTACCAGCCTGAAGACGGTCACCAGGAAAAAATAAAATTAGGCAAGTGAAGTGAAGATTTGCTGCCCAACAACAGTTGCAGAAGCAATCCCACCCCAGCCAAGCAGTAAAAACAATTTTTTTGTAATCTCAACCCTTAATTCCTTAATGGCGTGTGTTTCCAAATAGTGTGTAAGAGTCGCTTTACTGTGGATTTCAGAGTGTTTACCTTGTGTATTTAATTAACGGGGACTCGCACCGGAGCAGGTTGCTGTGTGCACTGGTGTGAGTAATTCCACCATTTCATTAGGGAGCCTCTAACGAGCCAAAGGAGACCTTGGTGCAACTATAGGCAGGCAGAACTGAGCTGGGATGCCCTGAGAACCTCTCTTGGAATCCCATGGATGCTTCCGTTACCACATCTCAGCCTGGGCACGGCAGAGGGCCGCTCCTTCCCATCACCAAACTTGAGAAGAAGAGGCAGGAATTTGCCCTGATTATAATTAGGGTGATGGTGTTATGGGTGGGATAAACACAGCGTCATTGGGGCTAAGGTGTATATCCCATGCAAAGCCTTCCTGCTAATAATTTGGCCATAGATGACTCTATAAAGTCGAGGGAGAAGCCTTCATTATTGCTCTGGCTCCTTTCTCCCCCCCGGCACGCGTGAGGTCTCCACGAGCGGTGACACTCATGTAGGCTCCTGCTGCCACCGCAGCCTGGGCCAGACGTGGGGCTCTCAATAAATCCAGCTACCTGTTCTGGAGTCGTTCTGGGTTTCTGCCACCAAATCGTGTACAACTTGTGGGGAGTTCCTCAGTTCTCACAGCAACCCAAAACCGGGAAGAGAACAAGGGACTTGAAAACCAGCAGATCCCTCCACTTTCCCCTGGCTTCCTCCCTATGGGCCCTCTGAGGATTACCTCGTTAGCCATGATCTAATTGTCTCTTAAGAAACATTTCCATTTATTTCAGTGGTGCCTGGACCAGGACTTCTAGTTCATCCAGGACATGTCTCATCTAATTCATCCACTTTTTTTTTTTTTTAAAAACAGGAGAAGTTCTGATTTCTCCAGGGAAAAAGAGTCATGACCAAATGTGCATCAAAGCAGCCAGAAAAAGCCGAGCCAGAACTGGAAGAAGAAAAATGAGGAATTGGCTTCTGAAGAACTGGATAGATTTATGAAATGTATTTCATCTTCTTTTGATGGGAATGTGCTAAAAATACTCAATGAGCTCAATACATTGCATTAAATACATTTCCATCGGAAGGAGCCGCAGCTTATTTGTTATGGAGAGAAGTGCTGCTATATACAAATGGAAATAGTTTTCTGCCTGAGGAAGCCAAATCATTTCAGCAATAAGAGTTTGGCACATGGGCTGAGGAAAAAAAAATTTAAAAACCAACTAAAACTCAAGGATAAAGCACTGTCCAGATTCCCACCACATCAAACGATGTAGAAGAGTGTTCATTTCCATTTACCAAACCTGTGCATCCAAACATTGGCATTAACATTCAGGGACCATCAGTGACACCCAACACGTTTTGTTGGACTAGAAAAAGAGGTTTTCAGGCAAATGGTGACTCTGTGGATGCCTGTGTTAGAGGGATGCTACACACACAGAGCGGGGTGGAGAAAGGCAACAAGCAAAGACCGACTTTTGTAAAAGTCTTATTTTGTACTAAGTAAATGGCTGGTTACCCACTAACACACACACTCCCCAAAACCACTCAGAAAAAGCTGCTGCCTTCAGTTACACTGACAAAAGTTAAGGGACAGGACTAGAACGCACACACGTTACACCACGGTTAATTTACAAATACAATTGTGTTGTTTTAATGTAGTTTTCACAATCTGCCAATTTATAAAAAAAAAATTTCTCTCATTTTGATTCAAATAACTATAAAAGGCTGGAAAATTTTCACAGCACTTTGCTTTTTGTCTGACTGGCCAGACTACACTCAGAATTACAACTTTTTTTTTTTTTTTTAGTTTTTTTTTTTTAAATGTGTTTAAGAAGTATTATTTCTACCAATATTTGATTATAATTAAAACAAACCCCTTTGACATGACAAAAATTAAATTGGCAAGTGTTGATGACCATTTGTCCCAGGAAAATTTTTTTCAAGGCATCGTTCCTTAAATACACCTTTGAACATTTTTAATATATTTTTTTTAGCTTCTTATATTAATTTTCCCTGTGAGTTTCTAAGCTCTGTGTGGTTTCCCAATGCAGAGGGATATACCGTTCCTAGAGGCTGTCTTCTTTAAAGGTGCATCTCGATGAGCACTTGCCTTCTTTCCATAGCTGTATGATTTGTGATAGCCCACTCTCCTATTTGAGGTTTAACCAAATTTCTGCTGGTAGATCATCCCCTGGCCCAGGCTGTTATGTCTCTGATTTCCTGGAGTTACACAAGAAAGCTCTGGAATTGCACATTTTCGTCAAACGAGGTCAGCAAGATTCTTTCCAGTACTTCCCCGATAAAACTAATCACTGTGAACTCTGCCTTTGAAACAAAATGAGTCCTATAATTCGCTTTATTTCCCCCCAAAGGGAGTGACACAGCAACGCTTGTTACTTGGTTGGACTTCAGAGTTTCACATGGAATGGGGCAGTTACTGTCAATGAACCAGCTCTGATTGAATTACACGAGAATATGGTCAGAGAAACTTGGCTGAAGTCAAAATTACACCGGCAAATAATATTATAAATGGACCTAGTGAGAAAGAGAGCTGGCTAATATAACAGTAAAAAAACCTCAGTCTGTTTCTTCATTTTAAAAAACCTTAACATAAAGGACAGTGGTTGTGCTCTGAAACTCATTTTTAAGCTTTATGGTCTCACTTGCACGTCCATTTCACAAAGGCAATGACACAATTTCCCTTAGATAGATTAGACCGACACTTTCCTGGGTCATCATGCTGTGTCAAAACCTTAACTTCAGGAGAAATGAAAAAGTTATACATTATATGAATAATTTAAGTGATTAAAAAAGTCCCAAGTGAAAAAAACCTACCAGTGATAACTCTCTGTCAAAATTCACGTGTTCTTTTAATGCTGTTATTTCAAGTGAACATTCAAGTGAAAATGTATGTTTTAGAAGAAATATTATGGAGGGCAAAGGAGTTAAGAAAGAGCTTTTAGCTGTTAGGGATCTACAGCTCTAGGTAGACGTATGGACACATATGTACACACCTCCCACCCCTCGTATGTCAGAATGGTGCTGCCCCAGGAAAAGAAGGCAACGGGTATATTATTACCAGATAAACGTTTTGTTTCTTTTAATACCTATTAAATTCTCAGAATCTTGCAGAAATGATGGGGATGTTTTAGAATAAGCTGCAGCATCATGTGCCTCTGGAGCTGACTTTCTGCCCGATGTTTTCATTAAGAGCTTTTCACCGGGTACTTCTCAGATGTGTAGACACCACGCAGAGCAGCAGAAACCACAGAACTGGCATTTTTCGTGCAAGATGAAGCTGGTTTTCACCCTGCTGTCACTGTCACCTCTGTCACTTTGCTCAAACCCAAGGCACAAACCCACCCAGTGAACAGAAGAGTCACTCCAGGCCAAATGTGGGTTCAGGACTGGCAAATAATGCATACGATATTTTAGAGGACTAGGAAAAAAAAAGTAGGGCTGATGAAAAGAAGCCAACGAGTCCAGCTCTCAATACTTTCTGCCACCCATGGTACAAAATCAGCACAAAGACCTGCTGAGGTAACCCATTCCCCAGGCTGCAGACAGAGCTCTAACAGAGCCAATAACACCAAGAGCAAGACTCAGACTCACAGCCTGGATCTGTAGGAGATGCCTTTCTAGCTCGGTCACCAAACCTCTTCTGGGGTGTGACACTTGGCATTTTCACTGGGCTGCCTCATGCCAGCATTTGTCATAGTATCATAGAATGACAGAATGGTTTGGGTTGGAAGGGACCTTAAAGGCCATCCAGTGCCATCCCCTGCCCTGGGCAGGGACACCTCCCACCACACCAGGTTGCTCAAAGCCCCATCCAGCTTGGCCTTGAATTTTAATAAACGAAATGAACTTCCCAAAAGTTTTGCAAAACCCTTGATCCTTCACTTTGAGCCCCAGCCTGTCTTGTTCTCCATGGGTCTTCTTGGGGTCAACAAATAGCTCAGATATTTAGCAGATCAACCTACTGCACACTCATGATACATCTCCTGTACTTCCCTCGTCATCTGATTTTTCTCCAGGTTGAGCTGCACTTTACAAACTTAAAGCCTTTTGCTAGCTGCCCCCTCAATTCTAGTTGAAAATTCTTGCTAAATTAGCTACTTTTATTCCTACGACAAAGTGATATATTTGCTTCAGACCTGAGCAAACAGACACAATGATCACAGAAGAAACATTTTCTTCTTGTCACAAAATGCACTGCTGAAAAAGTTATCTGAGAGCAAGAAAAAAAATAATCTATGTATAATATGAGAAGTCACATATTCTTGATAATTTCAATAGATAAAAATGAGATTAATATATTATTTCAGTCACCTGGGACTCTCAATATGCAAAAGCCACCAGCGGATTGAGCTGTAACTCTCTATATTTTAATGAGATCTAATAAAATATAAAGATGGCTAACACCAGAGACTGTTTCCCGCAAATAGCTTACAAAGAAATACAAATACAAGGAAATGAAGCTCTTCATACTGTAAGTGGCCTGTGCTGGAAGTGTTGAATGTCTGTGGTCCCAATATGAGTAATCTGGGGGAGAAAAAGAAAAAAAAAAAAAAAAGAACGAATTGCTGCCACTTGCATCGCACATGATTCAAATTCACACAGCAGACTAATTTAGTAGAAAAGGAAACAGGGTTCTTCTGTATTAGGCACTGAGTTATGTTACGCTTTTAAAATGTATAAGCCCAGAGGGATATTAAAATGTTAATTTGGATAGTATTTAAAAGGTAATTACTTTTATACAATAAAATAAGAAGTCTACTGAATGCTAATCCCTGTGTCATGTGCCTTCTTTGAACTAATGCTACAGAAAATAGAGAACCTATTTGTTTAAGTGATTTTAATTTAGATTAATGTAAGACATTCTCATCTACAAAAAATGTCTGACTTTTTTTTTTTTTGCTTGACTCATTTAAAATCCTTGCTGTATCAAAATTAATGTTAAAGAAAGGTACCTACACTTGTTGAGTAGCGCTGAACCGAAAGAACCGGAGATGGGAGATTTTATCAACTCTCCTGGGGCCGGGGAGGTTGGTGTGTTGGGCACAAAGACTGCACAAGGAGCACTGGCTCGTGCCCTGCTCACCAGCTGGGGACAGCAAAAGCTCATTTCATCTACCCAGACCCTTTAAGGGAAGGGCAAACACTCAAAAATTTGCTCAGATCAGAAAAGAATATTTTGTCCAAATCATTGAATAACATAATGATAGAATCATAGAATCATCTAGGCTAGAAGGGACCTTAAAGATCATCTAGTCCAACCAGCACCCTAACCTTGGCAAAATAAAAAAAAAATTAAAAAATTCACTAAACCATATTCCTGAGCACCACATCAACCCATCTTTTGAACACCTCCAGGGCTGGTGCCTCAACCACTGCCCTGGGCAGCCCATTCCAATGCATAATAACCCTTTTGTTGAAGAAATGTTTTCCAATATCCAAATATGGATTTGGATTTGCTTCTAGTTCTATCTAAATAAGTCATGTAACATACTGTCTGGGAAATCCTCTGACATTAGTCTTGTTTTTTTAAAAAACCCAAAGACCTTGGCTAGTGCTGTCCAAGTTATTTGCATTTATAAACAAATAAGTGTAAATGTTTGTGTCACGTCACACTTTCATTCACACCTATTTTATCTATTTCCTTACAGGGATCTCAGAAATAATTACTACCTACTTTTATTCTTTTCCTTCAAACATTTTTCCCATTTGCAGGTCACTTGCAGAGTTTTTACTGACAGCCACAAGTGGGAAACACTGACCCACCACCTCCCCACCCAAACCTGCTTTAGATCCACCAGGCCTCCAGAGCACTTCCATGTTCTGCCTCTGATCACCTCCCCAATGCTCAGGGGACTTCCATGCTGGGACACCCACAGAAAACAATACTCAGATATTTTATAATATGTTTTGTTTATGAAAGTGTTTCCTTTCTTTTCCCTCTGTTGTATCAACACTTATTTCTTTAGCCAACGTCTTCTCCGATAGCTGAGACCCTACCTAAATTCTTTTGTTAAAAATACCATGCATCTAAGTTGGGTATTTACTCAAAGAAGCAGAGATGATTTCCAGCTGAAGCAAGAAAAACCAATAAACGAGACATCCACCTTTGATCATTTGATTATTTTCTTCAGCATATCATAAAAGCAACTTTTATAGGACAGAGTATTTTGAAACTGCTCTCAAAAAAATCAGTTTTACGTGTAACCATCTAAGTTGTTCCGAGCAACCACATACCACCTCGCATGGGGAAGCTCAGGTTGGTCTGTGCCTGGGATGAGAAATGCCAAGAACCTCTCTGTTCTCTCCGGCCATTTGCATATGCCCGCTCTATATTCATTAGTTTGACATTTGCTGCTCTTATCCTGTCAGCAGAACGTTGATTTGATTTTGCTCTTGCTATTACAGTGTCACAGGTATAATAGCACTGTGAAGGGTGCAGCACACTTACAGACTGAGTGAAATGTGATTTCTGAGGAGTAATCACTGGTAGGAAATTAAAATTTAATAACAACTTGCAACTGGGTGGCAATTAACTAAATAAAATCATTTTATTCGTTATCATCATTTATAGATGAATCATTGGAGAAAAACGCACAGCCACAAGCTTATATCTCGCCTGAGACATTACGAAGATTAAGATACAGAGAGTGATCATTTTCTTGAAAGGGGCAGCTTGGGCAAGAGGGAAGCAAAGAGGAAAACACTGGAAAAGCTGCTTCAGATCACCAAGACCTCCCACATTGGAAGAGCTTGCTTTCAAATTGGAGTGTAATAACAAAGTGAAACCAAGTTCTAGTTTCACCCTGTGTGTGACCGACAAATAGTAAATTTTGTAGAAGAACAGGGTGTATCTAATAAAAACTTACCACAAATAACTTGTGGGATTGAATGAAACATTTCTAGAATTGTGAGCCAAAAAAAACCAAACCCCAATTCGCAGCACAGATGTCTCTAAACAGCCTCCCCTCTGCTGGACTGAAAGCTCCTGCAAGGCACAGAGGTCTTCTCCTGGGCCAGAGGAACCAGAGCCAGAGCCAGCCCAGACCAACAGGAGACCTTCTGCCCAAGTCTCCAATCCCATGAGCACAGACTGAGAACCTGGGCTGGGCACCCACCAAACCTTGACATGTCACAGATCCTGTCACCTCCTTTTAGAGGTGGTTATGACAGTGGTAGTATCTGTGTTTCTTATACAACAAAGTGATGTCAACAACATCACTTACTCAGCACATGAAAAATCTGACATCAAGGCTGGCATCAAACCCTCCTTCAGTAGCAGGAAGGGAACCTGTTCCACCACCAAGTCAGAAGACCTTGGTAATTGGGTGCTTTATCAAGAGACAGTCAAGGTCAGCTCTCTCTGATTGAGGGTCACTGTCTGTAGTTATAAACACTAACTTTTTTCTATGAAATGTCCACAATATAATTGCCCTCTCATTGAAAATAGAGAGCTCCCCTGGGACTTTTGAAAGAAAAGAGCATAGATGCCCATCTCTAGGAATGGACCCCCAAAACAGTAGGCATATCTCAGCTCCAGAAAGTAGTTTGAAGTACCAAAGAGTACTTTAGTGGCTGGATAGAATAAGCTTTATTGCTCTCAGACCCCACTCTGAGGCTCCTGGCCCCTCCTCAGACACTGCAGGAGCAGCCTCTACACATCAGTCACAGCATCTCATCTTGGGCATCAGGCACCCGAGAGGTTAAGCCCTACGTTGGATTTCATACATTTATTTTTGAAGTTGCTGGCACAAACATGGGGATGAAGTCATGGATATTATATTACCAGCTTTAATTAACTAAAAGAAAACATATACTGTTCTCTCTGAGGATCGACCAAGATGAAATGAAAATTATTAAGTTCATAGAGCTGCTGTGCAGCAAGCACAGGGATAAAAGTGTTATTTTACAGTGAATGATTATATTCATTAATACAGCTTACCAGAGAGCGACTCAAACCCTCATTTGCAACTTCTCATTTCTCTGCATTTGAAGACATGTGTCTAATAGCAACAGTAGTAATTCCTTTGCTGTGATGCATTTTGGAGTTATTGTAAATAAGAAAAATCCCCCATGCTACTGGCAATTTGCATATAGATAGTGAACTTCTATCTATGGAAAGATGGAAACTGAAATCAACCAATATGTATATTTAACACATTTATCTAAAGCCTTTAATTCTATGTTCATCTTGCTGCTTGAACTACTAGTTCATACGTACTTTTCAGAGGCTTTAATGCTGTACATCCAGTAGCTCCTCACAGAAAGTACACGCTGGATACTAGAGTTTTGATCCATTATGGATATCTTGATCCACTATGGATTATTCACTTAAAAACTGAGAAAACGAATTTATTCAAAATCATGCTGAGATAATCAGCAGCTATTTGTTGCTACACACATTACTCTGCATCTCAGAGCATGCCAACAGATAATAATAAATGCCTTTCCTCCTATAATTTCATCCTACATGGATGCACATGTTACACTCAGAAAATTGACTATGCCTTAAAAGGTCATTTCTTCACAGTATTTCTCAGGGTGGTTTTGCAAGGGTTTAAAATACTGATGTTTCTTATCAAAGTCTCCTTCTGTCTTCCAGGACTCTCATGGAAAACCTTTATGTAAATTTATTAGATAAATAATATGTAAGTTCTAAGTTTCCAATTACTTCTAAGTTCTCCTTGTACCCCCAAGGCCCTCCTCTCCAGACCAACCCAAATCCCCAGTTCCCACCTTCCCACCATAAAGCCAGAGCCTAGCACCTGGGACACCTTTCCTTGCACTGCAGTTCCACCACCCTGTCTTTGACCGTGACCAGCAGTTGACATTCTCCATGGAAAAGCAACCACCCATTTCTTTTAAAGGTGATCTCACTTCAGATTATTTGCTAATTCATTTTTACCTCAGCAAGACAAGGATCTCTTTGTCCTGGAGCCCAGTCTGGGGAGGGCTGAGATGTTATGAGTTGGCCAACGAGGCTCTTCTCCACTGCACAAATGTGCTCTCAACCTCCCTCCCACCTAAGCCTTGGCTGAGACTTCGCAAGACTTTAATACGAAAGCACTGATGCTTTGCCCATTAATGAAACACTGAGCAGATGCTATGAATATGCATTAAGCACATCCTGAAAAATAGACCAGCAGCTCAGAAAGACATATTCAGCCATTACGATAATCCCGAGGTGATATTTCCTGCTCCAGTGGGGCCTGATGAAGAACGTTCTGTGTCCCAACACTCGGCATTTGGAACCCAGACTGGGCAAGTTCAGTTGTTTGGATTTGTCCTGGTGAATTTATCCCCCATTTCTAGCTCTCCACAGAAGTTTCACGGGCAAAAATACTTTCATGGGGCGTAACTGAAGCTAACAAAATGCCTGCTGCATATCAAATATTAATATATTTTAGGTGGTATAAGCCTGGAATTGGCCAGGTAAGTTTAAGTAATGGCTCCAAAACTATCAAAATAGAATATTGAAAACCTGACAGCAACTTTTACAAGGTGTGACCTCTTGTTCTCCTGCTCCAGTATGACCTTTCTGGGTGAGAGATCTTCAGACCATTCAGCATAAGAGCTTTTATATCAAAGCAAGTTTTAAAATGTTATTCAAGATTATCCTGTTGCCACAAAGGATCACTATGGCCTCTAAAACACTCCCTTTAGAACTGTCCCACCTCACTGACAGGATGGAAAAAACATCGTTCAGTTTGTTAAACCATCACATGCAAGAGGCTGTAAAGAGATTGAACTCTCACGAGTTGCCTGCCTGATTTTGGTGGTTGAACAGCGCAGCAGGTAGCAAAATGCACACCTAGAACCCGAATAAGCTCCCCAAAGTTATTTCTCTTTTGCTGCTCTGGCTTCATAAGCTGCAGCTCCCACAGACGCACCTTTTTCCATTTCGACTTCAAACTCTGCTAGGCGAATCCCAGTCCGTAGGGTCCCGGTGTGGGTCAGAGAAGAGAGGAGTAGAAAAGACTGAGTGGTTCTGATAAAACATGGGGAGAAATTAGTTGTTTACCAGAGAATGTGGGATTTGGGTTTTTTTTCAGCACGTAATTAGCTCAGGAAGAGAGGCCGGTGCACGAGTGGGTTGCACACTTGAACCTGGGTGTGAAAGGTCCCCAAAGACCAAACCACAGAAACACATCTCTTTTCCTCTGATCTGCCACCACCAGGAGTCAGTGTGAAAAACATGCACTTCAACAACTTTGCCTTCTTTAAAAATTAAACCAAATTCAGTGATACCACAGTACTGTTAAACCAAGATTCTTAAATCACTTATAAAGTTGCAAGCAAAAAGTCTTTGTTGAAACGATCAGTTTTAACCTCTGCATTTGCATTTTCTGCTCTTTTTCTAAAGAAATATTTAAGTCTCATGAATTAGAAATTATTGACACATTCTGATTTGCAGATGAATGTTGCCTTTACTTTGGATTCGATACTCACCTTCGCTGACCAAAAGGGTAGGATATTCAAGAAGCTTTACAGTTTAATGGACGTGTATTCGGAATTTTAAAATTTAAGTTTTATAATAGGTGAATGGTATTTCTAATTACAGATTAACAGGTCTGAGTTACAGATTACAGCTAATTTAATTTATACATCAAACTGTTTCAGAATGGGAACCGAAATTTAATGAATTTGAAGAAAAACACCGGTTTATAATTGATTTGTTGTGTAACACAAAGGAGAAAGGATTATAAGCATTTTGCACTTCAAACACTAACTGTGGTATTAAGAGCTGTATTTAATGAGTTGAATTAATGGTTTCCCAGTCCCTTTAGTGTTTCAGAACTCACTGGTAACAATTAATTGCACACTTTTATCCATGGATTCAAAGAGGAAAATCAACTTTCCTGGTTTAACAGTGAATTAAACTGAGAAAAGTCAGAGCAGGACGTTGTGCCTGAGCGTGCATTTACCACCAGCTGGCCTGGCACTTCAAAACACTGTGGTGTCAGGTTTGTAGTTTGAGGCTTCAATTAACTCAGTAATTTGACCCTCTCTAATGCAAAGTTGCACCAAACATATACCACAGACTCCCACTGATAAAATTGTAATTTCTTTAATTTTAAAGGAATGTTCTTACCTAACACCATTGGTTTCAGGCAAAGGATTTGCTCCGTCACCATTTTGTTATTTCAAGCACTATTTAGGATGCAGCAGAATCAGAACAATCTCTGCATCACCTGCTGAGCCCGACAGACAGATTGCCTTACTTTTTTTTTCTTGCCATGCAGGTACCATAAATGAACCCCCTTTGATGTTTCCTATTTAACCAAGTCCCATTATGTATCGCCAAGGAAGCAGCAGCGTTGAAGGAGGGAAATGTTAAACCTGACTCAGCTGCCTGCACAGAACAGCCCCCGGGAAGCTGGGAGCAAAATCCTCCACATTTGTCACAGCAGAAAAAACGTGGCATTTGGTTCATGAATCAGCAGAACTCACAAAATCCAGAGGTAAATCAAACCCCACCTTGGTGCTCTCCAGCGTTATTAATGGTAAAACACTGATAAGACCAGTTTCTAAGCTCTAGAGGTTTCTGCCTGATAGAGGGTCCTTTGCCCTCGTGCTTAAGCTTTCTAACTTATTTCAGCAATAAAGCAGGATCTTCAGTACAGGTAAGGAATAAAGCTTTCTACTTTGAAGGATGACACCAAATTGAATTTTCAACAGGCTACTTAATTATTCCCTTTGGGAACCAAGGGCATTCTGGAAAATACAACTTTTGAGAGGGGAGGTTTGTTAACACACACATCTGATGTTTTCTAAACTCCCTGTGGTTTATGTCACATTATGGGACTATTTGTCAATAAAGTGTAATTATTTGTGATTTGTTGCCGAAGAGGCAGGAAGTAATGTTAATAACTGGCACTTGAATTTCCTTTCAATAGCATAGGTGATTTAACACCTACAGGTTAATTATCAACCCCACTGCATCTCCAAAGGTAATTACTGAGCCTTTTTTCTTATAGTTAAAAGAGAGTTCTCTTGCCTCAAAACTGCAATTACACCCAATGCTTTCTATCACGGTGTCCAAAACCAATGTCCTCATTCATCTTCTTGTGTACTGTACTGTCTTTGGCTCTCAGTACCTTCAGTTAGCACGTTTTTGGGCGTTTTGTGCTGACAATATCAGATGGAAACTTTTCCACCAGCCCAAGTGCGATGCTTCCCAACCGGCCAGGGGTGGCCACACACTCCTGATGTGCAGAAGTCACCAGAATGGGAAAAAGCAGGTGAACCTACCTGAAAATGAGGTGAGATCTAGTTACCATGTCAAACATAGTAAAGTTTAACACCCTTATTAAGGTTCCTTCTACCTGCCACAAAATTCAGGCAGCAACAGAACTCACTGTATATTGGATTTTCATCCAGTATTGGATTTCTATCCCATAGCAATGTCAGGCTTGACTGGGAGAGGGAGCCTTATGAAATTCTCTTCTCAGAGGGTCTGACATGCAGCACTGTCCCACCCTGCAGAGTCCACGCTGCAACGGTCTGGGGAGGTGGAACTCCAATACTGAGAAAACCTGGCTCTGGGAAGTTTTTGAACATATTTTATTGCTCTACTTACTGGTTGGTCATCTGAGTGGTATTGTGTGTGTGTGTGTGTGTTTATATATGTGTCTGCATATAGATATGCATATACACAGACACACTCATGTTTAAAAGGCAGGCAAAGAACATTGTTTTGCTTTGAGTAAATTATTTAAGCATACGTTTAGTTCCCTCATTAGGGAGCAAAGCATGTAAGCACCTATTTAATCGTGTGTCAGCCTCATTGAAATCAGTAAGGCTAAGTGGAGCTCAAGTGGCCTGATGAAACAGAGCCCCAATTAGGCAAAAACGAGGAAAAGAGGATTAATATGGCTGTGTCTGAGACAACTTCTTCTGTTTGTTTGATATTTTCTTTGAGGATCTTGTTTCAAAGGCATAAATAGATACAAAAACATTTGTGTGAGACCATAACTCTGAGGTGTTCTCCACATTAACACAGCAAAAACCCACTCAGCAGCTCTTTCTGATCCAAGCAGCACATCCCTGTAAGGGAGGTACCGATGGGAGATGGGGAAAGAGGGTGACCTCCAGGGTGGTGACACTCTCTTTTGTAAACTACAGCTACAGCCTGCTCTTCTATTACACTGGTAGGTGTTTAATTCAAACAGCCTTCAGATCTCCGAATTAATGTATGTATGTCACAAGGGCAGATTTAGACAAAATTCTTCTCTTCATGAGACTAGATTTCATGAATGATCAACTCTGGGTGTTTTGTGACCCACCTGCATCATTTTGGATGAGAAAAAAAAAAATCTCATTATTGTCATAAGTATTTTATAACAATAGTGCTGGAATTTCTAAATTGCTCTCCCCTCAAATTCCCCTCTGGATCTGCACTTTTAGGATTTTTTCACAGGTTTTGCTGGTTTTCTTTACTTAGGTATCTCAGAAAACCTGCACCGTCTTTTCTGCTCTTCCACCAATGTCGGTGAGATCTCAACACAGTATTGCTTGTACTTAACATTTCTTAAAACCCTAACTCTAGCAACTTTTTTCTCTCTACTCAACGTCACTGAAGGCATTTGTGTAGGTCCCTCTGGGTGCTTTCAACTTAGTCCCTGCAAGTCTTCTCCTTGCCCAATAAATCTTTTTGCTGTTTAATCCAGCCAAGAGGTACCCGAGCACCCCATTGGGGTGTTAATCTCGGATATCACCATCACAGCATCCTTCATCTCTATTGACCACTCATCACCTTCACCCCTCACCTTCTCTCACAGGAGAAACTCTACAATTTTTCTCCTGGTATTTTTTTTCCTGCCTGGGAAGAGCTCCCTCAACAACACCCTTGACAGCCTCTTACACTGAGCTCACCTACACACATCACAGAGATGAAACCCAGTCATTTACTGCTTAACAAGATGGGGTCGTTATATTGATCTCTGGTGGGAATTCAGGGAGCAGCTTAGAGCACAGCCATGAAAAAAGAGAGGTGAAAACTCTCACTCATTTTCTTCCCCCCAGGGACTCTGTGTCTGCTCGGGAAGGAATAGCTCTGATGTTTGAGAGGTTCAAGTCTCATGCTAAAACCCTCACCCTGCTGCCCCAGGGCAGGGAGGGGGCTGGTGACCTTCAAACTGGGGCGAATTTACCTCCGAACCACAGAACAGCCCAGGCTGCATCCTAGGAGGGAGAGCCGAGCAGCAGCAAGGAGGTGGGAAAGCAATTCTGATGTGACAGAAGAAAATAATTGGAGGAAGAACAAAGCTGTTAATCTTCATTAGCTCGCTCTTCATCAATTTGTACTTTGGATTTTCTACCTGAGTGAGCCTAATTATCTAAGGTATCGGCAGGAATGTTTGCCATGAGTCAGAGCCTTCAGCATAGTAAGCAGAGGGCTGAGGGCAAGCCCTGCCACAGAACCAACACTCCTTCCCAAACCCTGCCTTGGGCATAACCTGTTACTGCTCCAGGTCCATACCATCAGTAAAATCTGACAAAGCCAGGAAACTGTGGATGTTCCCTAAAATACACTAATATTCCTTACGTGACCAATCCCTAACCAATAGTTGTAGGAAAATAAACTGCAATGTACAGGATTCTTGTTTTGGAGAACCCAGCCTACACAATGGTAGCATTTGCAGTGCAATATAGACAGTATATTCAGTATTATAGTATAACACACATTTAGTCTTGTAATGAGGATTTCTAGGCCAGGCATTGGGCTAATCCCAGTATTTGTAGGGGTGGTGCCACATTGTTCATACATGAAAAAATGTTCTTGTAAGTGTTCTCACCCTTCATAAAGTAGACAGGGAGCACGGGAGGAAAAGCTGTGAGGTGTGCTGCACACAAGCTGTATCCAGGCCTTCACAATTTTCTTAGAAGAAAACTCTGGGGTTTTTTGTAGTTTTTTTTTTTAAAAATCCATAGAAAGCAAACGATAAATATATATTACTGTTCCCCCTGCCATTGCACTTACCATTATCACTTTGACTGACTTTGTCCCCAGAGGGCATTAAACACAACTGTAGATGCTGCAGTGTCTGAAGGGACACATTAGCATTCATTAATAGGAAACACTGAAGAAAGGGCTGCTTTAATTGTTATTCAGCTCAGTGAATAGTTACCTTGCAAAGCTGTCTTCAAGTTCCTTTTCACAATGCTTAATTAGAATTTAGATATGAAATAAGAAATTTAGATAGGGAGAAGAAGTTGCACAGAATACAAATTTTATCAGGTGTATTAAAAGTTAATTCTTGCTTGTGGTTATTCTCTATTTACTGATGCTGTAATTTACCATAAGGGTATTTCCAGCTTCTCCATAAAAGACAAGCATCACAACTGTTCTCGAGAGAAATTTAAACTGCCTGAACACAAAATGACATGCAGTATGGAGACAGGGGAATGGAGATGTGCTTTGTTCCATGTCTGTGTGGAACCAGAAACCGATGGCCAGCACGAGCGTGGCTCTGAAGCTGGGTAGCTGGGCCACTCTGAGAGCACTAATTTGTGCTTTCTGGTCGAGGAATGTTTAATTTACTTTCTAAAAAAGAGCACTTGGAGAAGGAACTGGAACCATGAACTCTCCTCTACAAAGTAAGTCCCTTCACTGCTGGTCTATAACGTTCTGACCTGACACGGCTGCAGTCTCAGTCCATCAAGGACCATTTTCTAGAGGAGAGAAGAGGTGGAAGTGGAGCAGAGAGGTGTTCCCACCCTGGCCATGGTGTGTCCCCTGGGCTGTTAGCAAGATCTGCTCACAGGCTGGGAGAAGGGAGCTTAATTCTCTCATTTATTTAAGAATCGTATTTCTCTTTCCTATGTCTACGTTTTCTAAATGCCACATGAATGGATTTTGCAATAAAGAGGCAAGAAGGGAGAGGCTGTCGCCATATTATTTTGAGAGGAGCCCAGTTCTGTCAGTGGACATTAAGGCATTTCCTGAGAAGGGCGCAGGGAGAGATTTGCAGCAGCTGAAGGCCACACCATCCACTTAAAACATTTCAAATGAATCAAACGTGGATGAATCAAAATGCTACCCTAGATAAGTTTCACTTACAGAGAAGCTCAGCAGCACCAAATGCCACTCGGAGGCTCCCACCAGCTCCTCCAGGTCAGCGCTCCATGAAATGCAACGTCCCTTCCAACACATTCAACTGTCAAGCAAAGGTCGACCTATCTGTTTTCCCCAAAGTTCAGGAGTTGTCTTTCTAAATTATTAAGTAAATAAATGTGATTAAGCTGCCTTTGTTAAAGCCTCCCCTGTCTCTGGGCTGTCTCTCAAAGAATCCTTGCTGATGGGAGCTCTGCTGAGTGGAGAGCATGACAGCTCAGAGCTCAAAGATAAGGTATTATTTTTCTCATTCCATCAGCCATCCTGAGTATTTGTGCCAATCCTGCAGCCCGCAGAAGGGGCCGGTGGATACGGTCCTGACATTTTTCTCATTTCTTTTGTGCAGCTTTATTGTTACAAGCTCATTTGCAATCAGGAGTCAAAGATGGTAATCAGGCGCATGAGCTCAGTCAGAGCACAATGCTCGTTGTGATTTTATTCCCACAGAGATTGCAGCGAACACCGATAATCAGATGTTCTTGTGGGCAGGAGCAAAAGAGGAAACCATAAATTTATGTAAGAAATTCAAAAAAATGTTATTTTAAGCTGAGCTTAAATAGGCTCACTTTCCTAAATAGGCTCAATGAGGAATAGGCTCAAGTAATCATTCCGTGTGGGAGACGACTGCAGAAATGTTAATCTATAACAATATCACACATCACCAACATCCAAGCCTTTCAAAACAATCCTAAATCACATAATTCCCCTCTGTTTTCTGTGATTTCTGTCTGCGTTGCAAATTTGCCCAAACTCTTTGAAGTTCTTTCAGTTTCCCAACTCTCCCCTTGGGTGCCGTGGAGCCTCCAGCCCCTGCTGGGGAACAGCAGGTCTTTGTTGTGGCACCTGGAGTTGGCAGCCTACACATGTGGCATCCATAATACCAACAAAATAGGAATCCCATGATGCCAAAGTCAGTCAGAAGGAGACAGTTTAGCCTGTTCAGATTCAGTATTTTATAACAAAGTCATGAGATCAACTCAATTCAGGAGGTGATGCGGTATCACCATCCTGAATGTCTTTAAGAGTAGGGGGTTGGACTCAATTTTTTTCTTTTAGAGCACTGTGGAGTGGGTTGCATTCTTCATTTTTCTGTTAGCTATGTGGTTTAGCTACGACATCTGTGATATGGAATATTCCTTTGGCCAGCTTGGCATACCTGTGGTACCTCTCAGCTTCTATGGGAAGCTGAAAGAGTTCTTGACCTAATGTGAACATTGCTCAGCAACAGCTGAAACAGTATGTGTTATCCACATTCTTTTCATACTAAATCCAAAACACAGCAGGCACTAGAGAGAAAATTGACTCTATCCCAGCTGAAACCAGGACATAGCAGCCACAAGCTTCTGCTTATTCAAAAACTGAGGACTACGTGAAACCTCAGAAGGGGTTGAGAAGACACCTCTGGTTTCACAGGTGAGTCAACACTGGCATTTTCAGGGTAAGAGTAACATCATAAACCCAGGAAACTGGGATTCCTCTGGCTCCTGAGTTAAGATAAACACCTGTTATACATGGTTATTTTAACATAGGATGAGATGTAAATATCCACAGTTTTAATTCAGTTCTCCAAATTAGAGAGCCTTCCCTTCCATGGTATTAAATGGAATTAAATACTGATATTAAATACTTTGTGTTTGCAACCGCACATATGTTTATGCTTCTGTATTGACACTACTGCACAAGTCTTTTCTGCACTTCCCATGCGCTGTGTCAAATAACTTCTTTTTCCTTTTTTTTTTTTTTCCAGGGCTGCAAGCTTTAGGGATGAGGATTGAGCTCCACTCTTCACTTAATCAGCCATAGACCTACCTCCTTTAAATTCTCCTTATGCTTAGGGGCAGCCGTTGCTCATTTTGGCTGGGGTTAAGAGAGAGGGGATGAATAACACAACAGTAAATGTGACAGCACCTGACTGATGCATCTTACAGAGCAAGCGAGTGGGATGGCATCAACACAAAACAAGAAATAGGAAATTCAGACTAAGTGCTCTTACAAGAGGTTTCAAAACACTCTCCTCGGGTATTCCTGTAATAGAACAGCCCATCTGTTCTGTACAGAGCTACTGAAATCACTTGGCATAATATGTCTTTACTGCCCTCCTCATTGCCTAAGAAGTCCTTCGCAACTGATAAAAAGGGACCTATAATGTAAGGTTGACTTCCACTCTTACGTGAGTTAATAAATTACCTTAATGGATAATTGCTTTTAATTTAAGACCTTAAATATTTCATAAATTTTATTATTTTAGAGAAAGAAGGGAAGTTGAAATTGACTTATCACGAGATCCAGGTCATTTTAAAATCAGATACGTTAACAAGGATAATAGTTTCTTTTTTAGTCTAGATGAAGGCAATTTATGAGCAGGAAATTTTGCAGATTGCCTGTGGGTAGAGCTTGGCATCAGTGTAATTATGTGGGATCTCTGAAGGCATTTAAAGGCCAATTGGCTGCTTTTAAATCATCTCTTTGAGCTGGTGACAACTAAGATATAAAGATTTCGTGGCCAAATGAAAGAACTGCATTTCAGTGCTGCCAATTCTGGCCCAGCAATTCATAAGCCTTGAAAGTTCAGGCCTGGATATATTTTATAGGATATCTATTAAAAATTAATCACAAAATTGATGTTGGAAAAGACTAATTAACTTTTAAAAGTAATGAAAACATTCTAGAGCCATTGGAGAAAAATTTGAATCAGTGGGTGCTTTAATTATAGGAAGTAACTGACAAAGCTCACCAGGATACAGTGATCAGATCCAGGAAAAGCAGCTTTTCTTGGCCTGTTCTTCAGCTATTTCTTTGTGCATGGCCACCAGCAGTAGCGCTCTGGCTATCTGTCAAAGGGGACTGCTGTGCACATTGCTGTTGATTTGCTCATAATTAGACTTACACACACACACACACACTCACACACACGCATGGAATCATTCCCAGTATCCAAATTCACGTGCATTGTATTTTAAAAGGCAGAAGAAGCCATTTCCTGCCTGCCTTCCTCCGTGACGGTCGTATTATACATACCAGATGTTTCTATTGCCCTGCTACCTCTTTGGATTACAATAATCATAAAAATACTGAGGTCGGAAGGGACCTTTCAGACTATCTAGTCCAACCATCAACCCAATACTGATAAAAGCCATCACCAAACCATGTCCCTAAGCACTATGTCAACATGTCTTTTAAACGCCTCCAGGGATGGTGCCTCAACCCCTTCCCTGGGCAGCCCATTCCAAGGCTTAAGAATGTTTCCCTTTCCGTGGAAACATTTTTCCTAATCTCCAATCTGAACCTCCCCTGGTGCA
>BJBW01001547.1:109683-216584 GCA_004320125.1 Scolopax mira | reverse complement strand
TCCAGGCCCTTCATCATCTTTGTGGCCCTTTGCTGTACCCTCTCCAGCAGTTCCCTGTCCTTCTTGAACTGGGGAGCCCAGAACTAGACACAGTACTCCAGATGGAGCCTCACCATGGCAGAGTAGAGGGGCAGCACTTATGGCGGCACAGCCTTCTGGGGTGTCAGCCAGCCCTCCTAGTTTTGTGTTATCAGCAAACTTGCTGAGGGTACGTTCCATCCTTCGTCCAAGTCACTGATGAATATATTGAAGAGGACTTTGACCCAGTACTGACCCCTGGGGAACGCCACTTGTTACAGGCTTCCAGCTGGATACTCTGCCCCTAATCACAAGCATCTGAGCTCTGTCTTTCAGACAGTCTTCAATCCACTTAACTGTCCATTCATCTAACCCACACTTCCCAACCTTAGCTATGAGGATGCTGAGGGAGACAGTGTCAAAAGCCTTGCTGAAGTTCAGGTAGACAACATCCACCACCCTCCTTTCATCTATCCAACCAGTCATGCCATCATAGAAAGCTATCAGGTTAGTCCGACATGACTTTCCCTTGGTAAATCCATGTTGGCTACTTCTGATGGCTTTCTTTTCTTCCATATGCTCAGAGATGACACCCAGGATGAGGTATTCCATCACCTTTCCAGGGATGGAGGTGAGGCTGACCTGAAGAATGCTTATACTGTAAGCATTCTTCATTGCCTCACTATTATTCCTCAGTTTTCTTGGAAGTTTAGGGAAAAAAAAAAGTATTTCCCATTCTGAACATCAAAGCAGAAAAAACCTCCAAATCCTGAATTCTTATCTGATGACTTACACATAACTGTTTCAGACTATCAACTTAGGTCAATGTTTACAATAACGCCATTTGAAAAGTGAACTATCACAAAACAGCCACCACATCGGTGTTTTATTACAGACCCATCTTATTCTGTAATTATTAAGTTGCTGATAAGTCAGCTGTTGCCTAACAAAAGTTTTTTGCTTTTTTTTTTTAATGGAGACTGTTAGTCCATGAACCTTGACACTGATTAAATGGTGTAGTAAATGATTAAACAAGAATACAAAGTAATGTCAATGAAGAAATGTTTGAAATTTTTTAATTGTTTAGCCAAGTGAACATTTTTTGGTAGAACATTCAGTTGTATTACTATCATGGTTCAACCATGGACTTGCATTGGAGTTATTATCAAGAGATATTTAAAAGAACTGCACAATAGGCTACTCACTCAGCATTTGGATCTGTAGTGCTATGAACCTGCTCTCCCACTGCCTGCATCGCCTTGGATTAGGTAAAGCTGAATGGTCTGAATTTAGTAACTTGAAATAGTTCTCCAATATTGTACTTGTCTCCACTTGCCGCTGGTCAGAACTGCTGGTTAGAAGGATATGGACAACTTCTGTCAGGCACTTCAGGGTCAGCTCTGCCTTCCTGCTCACTTCCTCAGGGTTCCTGTCATCCCAATTGTCACAGTCTGCTAAAACACGCATCAAGACTTCCATGGTGGCAGGAGATACTGCTTGAAGAGCATTCCTCTGAAACCCATGGGGGAAGAATTGATTAAGGAAAAAATAATAAATAAATAAATAAATAAAATTAAACTTGTTCAAACCAGCAGTTTGAGTTATCTGAATCATGCAACATGTATTATTATGTCTGTTAATGACACGTTAAATAAATATGAAATATACTACTTGGATTATATTGATTGCTACAAATAAAACGTATCCCATCTTGTTCACTTCACTAGGCTTTCTTCAAAGAGAACGCTTATAGGGAAAAGGAAAAATAATGTAAATGCATGTTATAAAATTCTTATAGGGTAGCCTTGATAAACTGCTAATCCAAGGTAAACCTTCACTTAAATTTTTCATTTTATATCATGACATTCATAATACCCTAAGATTTTTGAAAAGAACATAATAATTAGCAAACGTTTGTTTTGGCCCTGAGTGCATTTCCCTCACCTCTCTTCCTGGGGGTCTGACAGCATACCCTCAGGGCCACTTAAAATTTGTGCAGAAGCCAGACTCCTAGAAAGCTTTCAGAAGCCTTGTCAGGGACTCAGTGCCTTGTCTAGGGAACCTTTTACCTGCCTGAGCTACACTGCAGCCATGCTCATGCTTAGCCGTGTCTTGAACCTGACCCACAGACCTGATGGTCTGGCTCAATCTTAGACTTGCCTCATCAATATGGATGGGCCTGGTAACTACTAGACTCTCGACCGACTGATGCTAGTTACCATCACTAGACCAAATCCCCACTCTGATGTGCTGACCATTCTTCCTGGCTTGATCTCAGGCTTCATCATTACAGACTTGTCTAGTGATCTGGGCTGGGTGCTTCTGGTTACTACCACAAGATCTGCTCTGATCACCTTGTTCAGGTATATTGAGACTGCACCTTTTGCCAGTCAGGTCAACTGCCTCTGTCCACCTGGTCATTATGCTCAGTCTCAGCTTGTCTTCCCTGGTGGAACAATGTCTGGCTTTGCTGCGCCCGACAGCATTTAAAAACACTCTCTCTTCTGGATCATCAGAAATAACATTTGCATGTGACCAGACTAAGTGGGACATTACAGAAGTCAGTTAAGAGAGTGTGTTGGCTTTGTAGATGACTAACATCCTCTTTTCTTCACATTCTTTCAAACATTTTTAGCAACTTCCAAGCTATAAAGGCCCTGTGCCTCAGTGAAAAAGCTTATTCCAACATTGGAAAGTAAGATAGATAAATGTCATGTGTTGATATAAAACTTACATCTTTGCAAGTAGAGATGCCTAATCTAGTTCCCCAGAGTTTTTCTTTATGATATGAAAATATTACATTCATATGAATGTGTAGTTATTATACCCAGCAAATTTCTACTCTTAATTGAAAGCAGGACCTAGCTTTTAGCATTTAGATACCACTGAACAGAACGGCCCAAAACTTCATAAGACAAGCAAACAATTCATAGCCAATACCAAATTATTTTAGCATTATAGGGTTTTTATAATCCTTAAACAATGACCAGGCCTTTGGAGGCTGCAGCAGCTGAAGAGTTTAGAACATCCTTACCTGACCACCAGCCACAATAGCTCCAAAGAGATGCAACAGGCAACATTTTAGGCTCTCCTTGAGATGTTCACTTTCTTGAAAGCATTCTGATTGGAGTAAACACAAAGAAAAAGGATTCCTTACTTTGGTCATATAAATTATACAAAGTTTTTAATCTCAAAAAAACCTACCAACAAATGAAATAATGAAAAAAGCTCCTCTCCCTGTCATGACAGAAATTTGAAAAAAATTTCAACTCTACAATCTCCACTTTCTTTTACAAAAATCAGACACAAACACATCAATTCCAACATTATCAAAGTAACATGACAATTCAGGAATTATGAGGAATTCCTAGAGCCAGACTTTCAGTTCAAATAAAACTCTTCATGCAGGCTTACAGAACCATAGACATACAACAACTGTTGACTTGATCAATAATGTAAAATGGGCCCATTTTGTCCACTCTAATGAGAAACAGAAGGACATGCTTACATGCCAGCAGTTAGCAAACATGACAAAGGTTAGAGAAATTTTGGCACAGTAAGTTTAATGCCACATGCAGTGCAGGTAGCTCAGAAAAAACATACAGAGTTTGCTCCCTTCAAGCCAAACTTCCCAGGGAAGCCTGTGCAGGTCTGTAACCCTTCTAGCAGTATCTCTTTAAAAACAATTATCCTGCATCTCTCCTCAAGCCATATCTGATATAAATTAGTTATAAACAGCCTCAGGAACTCTTCTTAGCAATAGTTATAACATGGATATTGTTGCTATAGCAATAACACTAGACTCAAAGTGGCTGTAACAAACTACAAAGAATTATTTGGAATTAACCATCGTAAAACTACCAATTAACTTATGAGATAGAACTGATAATGACTTGGGTTTGTAAAAACTGAGATTTTAAATAAACAATAGAAATTGAAAATACAAGAATTTTATATACATTGAAATAATAATATAACCTTTAAGACCAATTATTGGCAAGTAAGATTTCTGACTATATACTGAATGTATAAGCATTTTTAAAAAGAGAATTGCACAGATATTTTTTAAATCTGGTCTTCAAAGGAAACAAGTCTTAGATGATCACACTGTTAGTCTGATAGTCTCACCATTCCCTTGATGTTAGCCTCTGAATCTTTTGCAGAACCTCAGACAAATTCAAAAGAGCAGTACCCTAGCAGACTGAATAAATCATTATGCTGGGTATACCAAAAAAAAAGCCTCAAATTAGTGCTGCCATGGAAGAATATTTAAAGCAATTTCTGTTCTGTCTTTCTTGCCCGTTGGCCAACCAGCAGACAAGTATCTGCCAGCTAATTAGTACACTTGTAGCTGAGTCACAGTATATAATATTTAAGGGATTTAGGAAGAACCAGAGTGCAATGCACTGAATGAAGAGAGAACCTGCAGATGACATTCCTCAGTAGCAGCCTTTAGAGTGGGTTCACAGTGCTCTGGCACAAATATAATGGCATTTTACCGGCATCAGCTCTTTGATCTTTTGGCAACCAGCCTATTTAACATACATAGAGAAGAAATCACAAGGAACAGGAGGACTATATGACTCAAACCTAGACAAAGCAAATTCATAAATGCTACCACCCTGGGAACAGAATCTTCCTTTTTTGTTGTTGCTGTTTTCAATTAAAGCTGAATTATCAGACAGATGTAGAAAAGGATGATTTCACTCATATGAATTCCAAAGTAGCCATCATTAATGACTTAACAAGACACAAAACCAGGCAGTTTCCCAAACTGCAGTCCAAGAAGCACTTGGTAATTGGATGGCATAATGTTTTCTTCTTTCTAGCTGTTAAATCATATTGAGACAAAAGCGCATGAACACTTCCCTAAGATTATTTTTCCATGTGAGTTATCATTGCAGTTGCTACAGAGACCTCAGTGCAATCACTATATGTACCTTAATAAATGGGAAAGCTGGCAATTCAGTGAACCAGCCCTATTAAACCACATTGGTTAGACTTTATTTCAGTGCCTAAACTGTGGCTTTCAATGATGGGTAAGAATCGCAAGATAGTGATGCTCAGAGCGAAAAACAAGTAAACAAAGCAACCTGCTTCATTCAGCCTCAGAAAGCAAGTAAGGGGCTTTTACATTTATTGGACATACTTAGGGGAAAGGAACTGGGAATCACTACATTCACTCCTCCAAAAATGACTATTTTTAGACATGACACAACAATACTTACGGTAAAAGAAAGGGACAAACTCAACAGTGAGAGAAGCTGGCTTGTACTTCTGTCTGCTCTTCTCAACCGTACTAAGGAAACGTCTGTAATTACATTAAAAAGATACACAAAAAATTATAACTTTGTATTATTTATTTATGACTTCATAGTAGAAAATAGCACCAAAAATCAGGATTTATCTTTTGCATACAATATTAAAAATGTAGTAAAGTAGTATTTCAACCTAAAAAAAAAAAAGAATCACAGCTAATCTTGTATTTACTGTTCTGTTCCTAGAAATACTTTAACTTTTTACAATATGGTTTAGTTTGAGGAAAAAATAATAATAATAATTTAAAAAAACCAGCAATCTGTTCTTAATCCTTGCTTATTTTAACTAAGCCACAGCTAGACTGCCAGTTAGAGCAGATAAAGTAAATGACTAGCAGTTTCAAAGATCAGGGCCTGAGTCTAGAATGACACAAGTCAAGCACCTTGAAAAGCCCATTTCCTGGCTCTTTACACTCTCTACCTTTCAAAAACCCTCAGCTTTCCACTAAATGGAACACGATATATTAATAGTCTGACAATTTTGGTAGCAATGTAGTTCAGTTTCAAGCACACCTGTTTCTTAATGCTAATTTTGGTAGAAAAATAATTTAGTAAGTGCTAATCTAAAAAGTGTATATTCAGGGGGAAAAAAAACACCCTAAAACACAGTATCAAGTGCTTAAGGCTATCAATTCCAACAGCTGTAAAAGGCAACAGCATAAGAATATACATGCAACTACTTTTTATTTTAGTTTGACATCAGGCAGCAGTAGTTCTGTCAGAAAAATTATATATTGTTTATCTAAAGTTATCATAAAGTACAGTATTTATCATTCTGTCCTAGGTCCACACATACCCTGCAATCCGCTGCCTCCAGTTTCGATATGGATCATAGAGACTTTCACAAAAAGCCAATGCATGTCTTACAAATTCTTCTATAGGGGTCTGATCTGCCACTTCTTTTTCTTTTGTTTTGCTTTTTAACTGAGGAAAAAAAGAAAGCTGCGGTCAGAAGATTTCTAGAAATTGAAAATTAATCTTGATCTCCTCCAGAACAGTTCTGAGCCCACAAACTTTTCCCCGCACAACATTATTATTGAAAAAGCAGATCACATAAGCAGGAGCAGGAAGTAACAGGTGGAAAAAAAAAAGAGATGAAAATTGTTAACCACATACCTGTTGAATGTATAACGTAGTCATGGTGATAACATGGTTAATGTATGAACACATCCCAATCTCCTCCACATTAGCCAAATTTCTACGAAGACAACATAGAAACCACAGAAATGTACACAGTGTACCATTTGAGGCTAGTTCAAACGATGTTTGTTTTACCATTCTGTCTATAATCATACAAAAGTATACCAGCATTTCAAAAATACTCTCCAAAAGACTGCATGTACTCAAATGTTTATTTCTGTCACAGTAACAGAGCTCACAAGTTTTCATCTAACAGCAAGGAGAAGAAAGGCCTGAGTCACTATGCTGCAGGCCAATTCTATCCGGAATTTGGGGTTTCAGAGGTTAAGCAGATTCCCAGGATACTCTAAATAGAAAGAACAGAAATTGCATCTGATAACAAAGACAGTAACTTCAACTTCATGTTACTAGCACATACACTTTCTAAACCTTTAGCAAATATACTACCTAGAAGCATTTATTCACCTTAAATTCTCCCAAGGAAAACAAACAAACAAAATTTATTTTAGAACATAAACAGATCAGCAGCAACAAAGAAATAGTGTGCATATGTTATTCCTCATGACTTTGAGGACAGGTCGCAAAGATCAGATATCAAAGTGATAATGTAAGGAGAACTTTTCAGCAGTTAAATAAGACTGACAACAGTTTGTCATTCAGAAACATATTACTACTGTCTACTCAGCTTCTACTTAATATTCCATATATGTATATTTAATATTACTTAAACACTGCCTACAGCCCTTTGTATTTTTTCAGAGGTAAGGAGAGCAACAGAACTCAAAGCTGCTTCAAATACTCCTTAGAAAAGGAAACTCCCTATTATATTTTATCCCCCTCCTCTCACAATGCAGTTTACAATAGAAGATTGAAGAAATACTGAGGAATAGATCCCTAAAAACAGTTTATTCATCTGCTTCAGAAGAATTACGAAATAAGGCATAAGTTTCAGAAGGCAGCCAGCTACATTAATAGTGCAATAAATCAGTTTCCTAAGCTGTTTATGGAATTATAAGCATGTTAAGAATGCAAAACAGTTCTTCCTGTACAATTCTCTTGAGTTACTTCATATCCAACACTTGGTAAAGTGGGCCTTTTCTTTTGAAAGTATTTCTTCTACCAGGTACACCATAGCTTGAATTCCTATAGATATATCCTATATAATTACAAGGTTTTAGGGTCTAATCCCCTTCTATTCCATTTCTTGTGTGAAACATTATTGCTAAAATAATTCCATTGCTCCTTTCTCACTCTTTTACTCCCTCTTCCTTTATTTTGAGTATTGTGAAAAACGGCATTTCTCTGTTCCTGCTGGAAAGTGTCAAATGATACTGTATGTGTCATTAGCATCTATATTTAGAGACTGCATCAAGTTGTCTTAAAACAATAGCCTTGCTGAGGTAACAATCGCAACAAATACCTGCAAAGGATGATAAAAAATTTCACAAGTAGAAGTGACAGAGCCTGCTGCTGTTCTTCTAGTCCATCTGACATTTTCTGGACACACTGTAGGAGCTGGAGTCTGAGGACCTGAAGAATGTTATCAGGGAGCAGTGATATTCCTGGAGGAATGTCATCCACTCTAAAGAGAAAAGCCACACAAAAAATTGTTAACCATGCAAATGACATGTTACTAATCAATTTCAATGTGCTCATGTACTGTTCCAGTAAACTTTCATAAGTTTACTGAACAAATGCTTTCAAATGAAACACAAGGAAACAACTCAGCATTGTGCCCTTGTGGCCAAGAAGGCCAACAGTCTCCTGGGGTGCATTAAAAAGAGTGTGGCCAGCAGGACGATGGAGGTCATCTACCCCCCTCTACTCTGCCCTGGGGAGGCTGCATCTGGAATACTGTGTGCAGTTCTGGGATCCCCAGTTCAAGAAGGACAGGGAACTGCTGGAAAGAGTCCAGTGAAGGGCTACAAAGATGATTAAGGGAATGGAGCATTGCTCTTATGAGGCTGACAGACCTCTGTATTGAGAAAACCATAATTTTTGACAGCTGAAATCATACATCCAGAAGTAATTTCCCTAAAATGGCCACGGTTTTTTTCAGTAAGATCATAAAATGCTTTACAAGAAAGCAAACAGCATACTCTTCATGCCTCACATCCCAAAGAATGTTTTCTCTACAGTAGCTGCCTGTTTGTGCTATTGCACAGCCCATGAGAATTTACTGCCTTATGTGAGACTGGCACAAGAAAAACTTACCAGGATGACGCAAACTGAATATACTACAGAGTATACAAATAAATATTTATAAATAATCAAATTTCTTTTCACCCCAAAGCAAATTACTACCATATCACCACAAAAATCTAAAAGTTAAATTTGTGGACACGTAGTATCAATTTTTCCTGACAAGACTAGCTGTGTGAACTAAGTATTCCAAAAAGAAAAAAAAACATCTCATAAATCATAACTGATGGTCTTATTTGACTGCTGGTACCCTAACTCAAAAATATGAGAAAGACCTTGACATACTTGGGCGTTTTTATTTATGATTTCCTTGCATTACATTAACATGGTTATGGAGCAATATGAACTGCCATCTCAGGTGCCTGAAAGGAAGTCAAATTAGTCTCCGAGTTGTATTCACCTACTACAGCGCAAACTCACACGCTGGGACTTTCAGCCTCTCCTCTGCCACTTTTCTTCCAAAGTGCTGTAAAACACAGGCTTTCCTTTTCAACAACCATGAACCATGTAATCAGCATTCCTATCACAATTCCTGTATCGTTTTTATGTGCATTTGAAGTCAGTAAGTTAACAAAGTATGGTTTCTATGGTACTTTGCATAAGGCTCCCTTAAGCTACTTTGCTCAAGACCACGCAAACCAAAAGCAGAAAAAGAACATGACAACACTCTGGAGGCTTTTGTTGTTTCTGAAAGTATTAAACCAAAAAACAATTCCTCTTCTTCAATGAAGGGGGGAAAAAGCCTCCCACCAGCTGGTATAGGTTTTATCCTTTTCATGGTAAATACGTATGAGATGAATAAATTGTTTTTAGGAAAAGGACAGATGCACTAGTATTTTGTGCTCAATGCTCAAAGCTGTCAGGGTAGGTATTTTCACCTTTTCAGTAAAATCATTGAAAACACTATTAATGAACCATTTTACTGAAAAATACAGTGTAGATGCACAAAAATGGGGGTAGAACGAAGCTGTATAAGCCTATAAGCTGCATAACTCTATAAGCTCTACTTATAAAGTCAAATCATACCACTGGATATGCTCATCCTCTATATTTACAGATTTCTTAATTCTGCATATGTAGCATCTTTCAGATTTCCAAAGCAGATTTCAGGAAATTATATATTTTAATTTATAGAAGAAATACTCTTATCAGTTAGATCAGCAAATTACAGTGCCAATTAAGAGTCTTTCTTTCAGAAAAAAAACCACACAGTAACAGTTTCATTTAATTTCTTAAATGGGGTTTCCTGCATGCTAAAAAAACACCATGTTTTACATTGACACACAACTTCATGCCTGTCTATGAAAAGGATACTTTTGTCCAGCAATCTGTGCAAGCTTTCTTCTCCCTACACAGCTTCTCATTATTTCCTGGCATTTGCCCTTTGGTAAACAATGACTTACAGGCACATAGCTGTAAAGCATACCAAGATTCATGTAAGAGAACAAACAAAAGTGTTAGTTTCTCTTTTTAGCTGGCATCATACATTATTTCCAAGACCAAAAGACAGAAGTAGTTATTTAATAAGCAACTCGGTAAAAAAGGCTGAGTCCACAGGGTCCTATGGCCCCAAGAGGAGAGTCACTGGAAATCAGCATTTTGTGGTTCCACACTGACCTACTTGTTCTTTTTCCAGGCTCTGTACTATCAGTTCAAAAATGTAAATTCCTACAATATAGATTGACAAACTCTGGAAAGATACCTGTTTTCACATTACATGATTATCACACAAATGCAAATAAGGGCAGAAACTGCAATTCTTTGTTAATTCTAATATGTGCTCTCAAACACTGTAATTTTTAATCCAGCCATTAAAGCACAGGAATGATCTGCCTTCATCCCTACGTTGTTTTGATACATTTTCTCTACATCTGTTACACAAGTGAGTCTAAATCCACACAGGCCTATTCTTCCAGACAAAATCACTAATCCTGTCATTAACCTCAGAAAAATACACTATTTTTATGCTCATAAAACCATCATTAAGCACAATGAAGACAATGCTATTGTTCTGCAAAACTAAGCTTCATGTTTGGTTTTATCTTTATGTTGCTGTGAAAAAAACCCCACCACAAACCCCAAAACCCACAAACCAAAAAACACTTAGAAAACCCGAAGTACCAAGATACTCTTCCACTGTTCAGATTTCAATATTAAATAGTATGTTAAAGATAACCTGTGTCAAAGGATAAACTTTTTTCCTTCACTAAACACAGTAAGATGTATCTTTGACACTGCAAAGAAAACAGATCTTCTGAAACAGCACAGAATTAATCTGAAGGTCTTGCTTATTGGTACTATGCATTTTGCATTTATATCAGCATTATGAGGAAAATTTTAATACAAAGAGACAAGAAGACCAGATTTTATCCACTGAGATCCAGTTGCAGCATTCTGCATTTCCTTGTAACAGTAGAGGCTATCACTTGCACTTCAAACAGGATCCAATGCAAAGCCCATTAAAGAATTTCCATTGATTTCAATAGGGTTTGAACTGCAACCATCATGCAGGGAGAGCTATTCTTTGCATTCAAACACCATTAGTGGTATCAGTTATAATACTGATACCAGTTCTCATTATTTCTGATTTCTATAAAATTTGGGTTTTTTCTTAAAACCTTTAGTTCATGCAAGCAAGAGAAAATACCCAGTGCTTAAATTTCTATGCCTCATTTGCAAAGTTAGTCTTGAAAACACGATGATATGCATTTAATGAATACTTATTCAAAAAATGCACAGGGTATAATGATTATATTTCTATGACCAAGAACAAGTGAATACTCATGCCATCTCCTGATATAATGCAAATACCTTGTTTCATCATTCCCAACCCAACCAGACCTTTGAAAGAACGGGAGTGCCACTTAACAACTAAAAATTTTTTTGTTTGTTTAAAGGCAGTATTGGGCAGAGACTGGGCTCTCAGCCCAGGTCCATTTCAGATATCAAACAAAGATCTGTAATCATAGAATCATATGGGGTTGGAAGGGACCTCTAGAGATCATCTAGTCCAACCCCCCCACCAGAGCCGTTCTACCTAGAGCACATTACACAGGAGCTTGTCCAGGCAGGTAATTCTACATACCTAGTTGGCAGCTTCTCAAAGTCCACGTCCAGAAACTGTTCATAGCTAGAAACAAAACTATCCAACCAGAGCTTCAGGTAATCTGGATCTTTCTGTAAAGAAAAGGAGAGGAGAACATTAGGCAATATTGCACTCAAGGTCAACAACTCTATAGCACTAACACGAATGGAAATCTTTAATGCACTACAACTGAAAGGAGGGAATACACAGATTTTTGGAAGTAAAAAAAAAAAGTGTGTCCTTTTAAATTCTCAGTCATGTTGTGCTGATGTGAAATTCTTGCTCTATTCGTTAGTTTGTGTGTTTCCATTTCCCAGTACCAATGCCAAGTAAAGCATTTTAGCTGCTTCTCTCACCAATAATCTTTACTTACTCTCCAGAGAAATACATACCAGCTTTTCAAAATCACTAATACATTCTAGTCTTGATAGCATAGACATTAGTACACAACACTTTTTATGGCTTATAATATTAAATCATAACTCCAACACCAAACATAATCACAAAATAATTTGCTTTTTCCTTCATTCATTGATCAGTATGGCAGCTAGCAGCAGATTAGAGCCAGATGAAGTGTTCAAGAGACAATGCAGAGACTTGTATACTAGATATCTACAAAATAGATAGAAATCTAAATTTAGGTTAAATAGTTTTTCTTAGTAGAGCACAGAGACTCTGTTGATGACCAGCAGTTCTTCAGGGCTGGGTAATGTGCCAGCAGGGAAAACAGATACTAGAACCTGTAGGATTGCCAAATAGACAAAACTTGCAAAAGCAACAGGTAAATTGTATGCCAGAAGCATTTGGCTAATTAGAGTTTGGTAATTTAGGACTAAGATAACACTAGGGAAAAAAAAAAAATTCTTCTAGCTTCTACTAGTCTGATGTAATAACAAGACTTCTCTTATGCCACGTCGTTATAATGTTATCACCACCAGGGTTGTGCCCAGGCAAACCCAAGAAAATCAGAAAATTCATCTCCGAGTTTGGTAGTCCTAAACCTGAAATCATGTCCAAAAAAACCTGTGTTTGTCATTAATCCCAGACCATAGGAGAAAAGTACCAGAAGATATTCTAACATAGGCGAAATTCAAGGGACATTAAGAATATGCTCTGAAGGAGCCACCTTGCAATATAAACTTGCATAGTAACATGTCTGCCCCTGGGGAGCTGGGGAAAGATGCTAAGGTGCTTTCAACCTTCCTTCTTCTCCGCTCCCCCCACCCCTTGCCCTTCCTTTGTTATTCTTACAGAAAATCCACACTTTGCATCTGGATTACTACAGTGTGGAAGTACTACACCTGGAATTATCAAGGAAAACAATTTTAGTGAAAGCACTGTAAAAACTCAGCTTCACTGCAATGTATTTGACTACTGTCTTCTGATTGAAGATGAAATGTCTTTATCAATGCAACTTAAGAAGCCTGAGGCAGCGGTTGCCATCATTTTAACATCTATGAAATTGAACAATCTCTAATACATTCTTCTGTCACTCTCACTGTTCCCCATCTGAAAGCTCAAAGCACTGGCTTACAGATGGGGGAAAGGAGGATGCTTTCAGGTGACGTGTATACTAGATATCTAGAAAAAAGTATTTAAATTTAGGCTTCCTACTTGTTTTTTAATAGAGCAGACAGACTGTTCATGACCTGCAGTTCCTCAGGGCTAGGTACTGTGCCATCAGGAAGGATAGATACTAAACCATAAACCAGCACAATAAAGTTATGTCAAAATATGTCATTTGAGACAGTCTCACTTTAAAAGTCAAGCTGCTTAATTTTCAAAAGCTCAGACCATAGCTAACACATTCCTCCACACGGACTGTACAGTCATGTCCATTAGTACATGCAGTTACACGTTCTGTTATAGTTTTCAAAATAACTTTGAAATATTTGCCTAAAGCATTATACATTTTAAATTATTTCTAGATCTACTTCCAAATTTATAAAATTTTGCAAAAGTTTTAAGCTTTTTTGTTCATCTTTCTCTTTTCCCTTTTCTAGATCTCCTCCCTTTTGCTTGTTGCCTTTATATTACCATAGATGTTCCAAATAACAGATTATTTCCCTGCAGTGTTAAAATCTGGGAATAATTAACACGCACAGGATTCTGGGGCAATGTCAATGTAAAAGAAAGAGTTACCAAGAAAGACTGACACAAAGAGTCCTGTTAGTGCAAAACAGGTACATACAAAAGAGCCTCCCAAGAGGGAAAAAAACCCAACCCAACAAAACTGAACAAAATACAAATGGAAATCTAGAACCTGAAGTGCTGTAAAACCACTCAGAGCATCTTTCCACAGCAAGTACAGGAGTTATAAAGCACAGAAATCCCCCTCTCGTTCTAGACTTTAGCCATGCCCATACCCCCAAAGACCCCTCTAACTCAAGCAAGGAGTATCAGAAACACCCAGACACAATTTACTTCACTATCGCTATTAATTATATATGAAATGCATTCAGATACTGTGACAACAGGTGCCAAATAAAACCTCCAGCTAGATATGTATCTTGGTTGATTATCTGCTTCCATTGCCTTTACTGCATATTCTTGTTCATTTTTCCTTATTTTCCCTTCATTCCTAATCTCTCCCTCCTTCAAAACCTTTCTCTCCTTATCTCTACTTTTATTCCCCTTTCAATGGTTGTCTTTTTGAAGTCATTACTCCCTTTCTTTTTCTGTTAAAAATTTGTCAAAAAGAATTATGTCCTGTAAGTGTAATGTAGCCTTGTCCTCATGCTTAATATGCATTGAACTACAAAACGATTATCTTAAACACACACCCATTAAGTGTCCTCAAGATGAAATTGCAACATACAGAATGAAAAATTCCATTGAGATAAAGAATTCAAGATTTCTAATCTACTGGTTTAAGATATAGAGGTGTATATATATATATTATCTAAACCAGCTGAGAACAGAATACACATTTCTCAGGTTCAGAAATCAAAAACCTTGAAAAACAAACCAAAAGATGGGCAAGAAGTAAGACTTGCTAATATCCTAAAAGAATGACCTAGCAGCAGCAGAAAATGATGTTTTCAAACAGTAAATAGGCAAAAATTTTTAAAAAGCTGTAAAGCCTTAACTTTCTTGTAATTCACAGCAACCTATATTAGCCACATGCATGCTATTACGCAAGATCATAAAAATGAGGAAAACCAGGATATGATTTTAGTAAATACAATATAACTCAGGCTACAAAGGACAAAGCAATAGTATCCATGGCAAAGCAACCAACATAAACTTTGCCACATGCATGTGTCCATGCCTCTAATGATAATGGCCAAGCATGTGAAAAAACTGAACCTATTTGACTTTTTTCCCTGTTGAATGAACTGCTTTGTTTTTTCTTGGCATAAGCAACTTCTCCTTGAAATATAACATGAATTACTACATTGATTCTGTTTGTATTCTAAAATTAAAATAATTTGTTGACACAGCTGAGGCTCATCACTAGTTGTTGACAGCAAACTTCCATAAGAAAACTCAGTTTTTCTTGGTTACGTAGCATGAAGGAAGCTGTGCAAATAACATCATTATCCAACTTTACTAATTAATTAAAATTGCTTTAACAAAAGGTTATGGATAAGAGAAGCATAAGGGGGGATAAAAAGACAAAATTAGATTAAACGTCTGCTTGTTCCTTTTTAATGATATAGCCTAAATCAGTTACAAGCTTAATCTTAAATTAAACTTCCTTATTCTTAAAGAGTAGCAGTAACAGCAAACTAGCAGTAAAAGAGAATGTTGGCAGATAAAATATGCAGTAAAAAATAACTAGGTAGATGACAAGACTAGGCCACAGATGTTATAAAATGCCAAAGTTTTTCCACATACTGCTTGATTCTCTTTGCCACTAGAACTCCTCCCAATTCTGGTAGAAACTAAGAACTGCCGTACAGTTTGATGGTACAGTGCAGCCCACTCTAACCCAACTCTCTTCTACCCCAACTCCCTGCCAGCCAATTAATTATACATTATTCTGAGTTATTAAATTAATCAGCTTTGACATCAAAACACCAGGTAACACTACTGGTATGTGCCAGTAGAAAGTAGCTTACACAATAGCTGACTCATTCTGGGTCAAATCTAAAGATTTCCATCCAAGGAACAGCACTAATTCAACACCATGCAGGAAAAATAAATTTTTAAAAAAATAATCATCAAGGCAAAAAAGTCAACAAGATCACTTAGCAACTGAAGCTACATAAAAAACACTAAGAAATAAGTCTCCATTATAAACCACCTAATAGAAGTATAGAAGCTGCCTTCCCAGAAACGAACAAAAATGAAGAGGTATGAAGTAGGAGTATACCATTCCAGGAAAAAGTGAACCATGATTTAACAGTTTTGCTACAAATTAAGACATATAAGTTATGTCAAACATGTTAGAAATAAAAGTTAAAAACAGCTTTCAAACTTCGCTGCTAAAAAAAAAAAAACCTAAGCTTGATCCAATCAAGTCCAGACTCCATGCTCCAGTCACCCACTGAAAACTGCAAGAAATTGACATTCTACTGAAGCAGTTTTAAGAAACAAGACTTACAAAGGTAAATGTTACACATAACAAAGTGCACAAAAATGTCCACTCCTAAAGCATAGCTAAATATGTACTTTTCAGAAGACCAGCCGACACGTTTTAAATGCATGTTATATTGTCCCAAGACAGAAGTATGAAAGGTTTGGGAGAAAAACTGTCATTTTACATTGGTTTAAAACTTTCATTTCATAATAAAACGAGACAGTAGTAATGGATATCAGCTGTGTACCATGTACACTGTAATTACTCTACCCAGCATTTTCTCCATCTTGAACTGAACTTTTTTTTTTTAGGTCAGCTACTGCCATTTAATCTGAAGTTTAAATTAAATGGATTTTAGAATTTATTTCTGTTGAGTTCCCCTCCCACCCACCTTTTCAACTACTGTTTATTTTCTCATAACAGAAGTGGTAAAACGCATTAACAGTGGAACGCAAATTGACCTCATTTTAACATGAACACATTTGTGTCCTTCAAGGGCAGTTCAACTTTCCAAGCCAGCACATGTTGGAATCTGACAAATATCTGTGTTGCTGCGTGGCAGAAGATGGCATCCCATGGGTATGGCAAGACTTCAGATCTGTGTTGCTACTGAGGGCAACAAATCACTGAACTGTAACCCTGGCTCCAACTGGTTCACTTATAAATTGTTGTCTACTCCGTTATATCTGCAGTCTGCCTAGGGAAGCAGTGTAACTTAGCCAGACCATAATAAAGCATCTTAAATATTCAGAAGCAGGAAGATCTGTGGAATATATTCTCTTATTCCCCACTTTCATAATTACCCTTTTGTTGTCTTTCTGCAGACAGGTAGCTGGAGGCTGTATGTCAGACAAATTGTTTCCCGTGGTGCTGGTTGAAGATGCACCATCCTTCCAAAGCACAGCTGACAAAGCAACGTATGTTTTGATAATGCAGGGCAAGGACAAACTGTCATAAGCCAATTTTAGATTGGTATCCTTTCCCAGCTCCGCCACCCACACCCTGCAGACGTGCCCTTTGAGTTCTGCAAGAAACGCAGCAGGAAATCTTTGATTTGTATAACAGCAGTAAAAGCTGTAAGTGGTAATAAAACACCTTTCACTAGTTACAACTTTCCAATCACTAGAAGATAATAAAACGCTGATTTTAGAAACCTTGCTGCTTTTAAGTCACAACCATTTAATTTATTTACCTGAAACTTGCCTTGCTTTTGTACAAGACAAATTTCTGGATCTAATTTGAATAATAATTTGTATATAAAAACTGCACGCCTTAAAACTTCTGGAAGATAATTTCTCCAGTGCTTGAAATTCGCAGAAGCTAAAATCCAACTTAAGTTAGCCATTTATCTTCCCACTGATAAACAAACAACAAGAGTTTTAAGCTATCTTAAGGGTGCTAGTGTAAGGATATGTGTGAATCTGAAGAAAAAAGAAAAAAAAAAAAGAAAAGAAGCAAGCCACAAATTTGCTGAGCCTAAGCTTAGGCTTCTGAGGTCAACTTATCATTACGTAAGTGCATGAAACTGCTGTAGCAACAGTCATTCACCTGCACTAATGCAAAAAGAAATATTTTAAGCCTATTAAATCCAATTAGCTCAGAGCACCTGAAAGCAAAAATACTTCCTTGTTCCTTCTCTTCCTTAAATACTTCAAAAATGAAAAAAACCATGCAAAACACCACATCACCCCTTAGGCTTCCATTTTCATAAAATCCTCTCAGGACAGTAATAATTGTCATAGGTCTTTACACTTTAAAAAGGAAGGCTACCAGGCCTGAGCAGTATAATGGTTCTAACAGGTACCTAAAAACACCCCAACCAAAGTACCCCCCAAAAAACTAAGATCCACGCCACACCAAAAAGTCCACAAAACATCCAGAAGAGGAGGGTTTACCGACACAGTTAGTACAATGTTAGGGAAAAAAAAGTGCTAAATAAAACCCCAGTCTACTGGTCAACAGCATGCGTAGCAATACTGTGGCTAAACACTGCCAAACAGTTTGCAAGCCTCTCGTGAAGTCTAACATTTTCAGTTGCAATATATACATAAAAACTCTAGCAGGGCCATCCTTGGACTTGGCACAACTGGGAAACAAGCTCCCAATGCTAACACCATCTTTAGCATTTAACAACACTGAAACAAAGCCAACAGCAGAGAGGAGGACTAGTGTAATGCCCTTATGACAGACAGGAAATGCCCTATGGCAATGAAGTGAAAAGAAATTATAATAAAAATCTATACTAAGAAGGGACAAGCTCTTGGTTTTGATATACTAAATTCCCTAGAAATTACAACAGATTTCTCTACTCTTTATGAAGAATGGTTAGCTGAATGACAGAAACATTCTACTCCAGCCACGTTCTCCAGTGACTAGCTTGCCTACTCAAGAAGGTCAACAAACAGAATTTTTTGCACCAGTAGTAACATTTTAAAAATTCACAAGAAACAGCTTACTCCAAGTTAAATGAAAACATTTTACATAAAACTAGCACTGAAGTTCTCCCACTGAAAGTCTTTAGACCTACAGCTGTGGAACACAGGCACATTTACCCAAGGTTTCAAATCAACAGTATTTATGTAGTTATACATGTGTTGCTTTTAGATTTAACAGTAACTTCCATTTCTACTATGCCTTCAAGCAGATGTATCTAGAAGGGCAAAGCTCAGTACAATTTGTATAGCTCCGTTCAGGAAGTATTAGTTGCTAAAAACAAAAGCTGGATCCACCCCAGGCTATTTGCAGTGTCGCATTCCATGCTCTAAAGGCAAAAATTCCCTGCAGGGCAGTTCAGAGTCCGACCGTCAGACAAGCATGACTTGTCTGACAAGACAGTTGTTTGAAGTCATTAAATTTAACATGCAGCCATAAAATAGCCAGCCTGGTCTGACTACTGTGGGCAGCAGTCAGTCAACCTTCAAAGTAGATTTCAGCTTAAAAGGACTACCATAAAATCTCACTGACACTTGTATGATGGTAACTAATCCCCCATTCCCAAGCATTAAATTTAAAATAAAAACAATCCTTTGGTGTTCGGGCTGCTTTAGACCTACAAAGAGTAACGTAAGGAAACTAAACATGGAATACTGCCTTTAAATCACTGGTGAGTTTAACAGTCTTAAAACTAATTGAAGTAGTCTGCATAATGCAGACTTGTAGAACATTTCTGAACACTGTTTGAAATAAACTATTCATTGGGGGATTAGAAGGTTTGCTTTAAGGGAGCTTTTTCCTCTACATGTTTTCATATCTCCTAGCAGCCTTTTTTTTTTTTTATTAAATATGCCAAAATGCTTATGCTTTTTCTAAACTCTTACATGTGTAAAATGCCAAAATAAAATCTGAAAAACTTTGGTATAGCAGCAACACTACAGTTAGAATTAATATAAGACATCATGATAAACCGTTCTAAACTGGGTAAATTGCCTTGATAAATTAAATCAATCAATTATAATTACCAAGGGAATCCCCTTTGGATACATTTTTCATTTTAATCACAACACTAGTTTTTTGAATCAGCTGCTGATCTAAAAGCAGAAAGACACCTGGAGAGTAATTATAAACCTCCCTTTTCAAAATTCACACAAGCATTCTGTCGCACTTCTGGAATTTAAAGAAAAAGGTGGAATGTTTTGTTTTATAAATGGGATAGAATGATAGAAACGTGTTGTTTTGTATTTCAACAGAATGACACAAAACATGTTTCATGAGAGAAACAACTATTTGGGGACGAGTTAAAACTTCTGTTTGACGTAGAGAGTTATACCAAAATATACCTATAGCCACCAATCATGATAAAATTTAACTCACAGACATTATAAGTCAAAACTAATAGTCTTTCTCTTTTCAAAACAAAAAGAATTATAATCTTCCACTAATGCCTTAGGTTAAAGAAAAAGACAATTATCTGAGACCTCTTATTTAACTTCCTTTCTACTTCAGCTCCCTAACAAACCTGGAAAATCAAAATGAAAGAGTCTTCTTACTAAAACAGAAGTAAAGCTCCTATTTTTCTTTCTATTGCTCTTTGTTGTTAGTTTTGAATGACAATACAATTACAGCTTGGAACAGGCATGTCACTGATGTCATCCATGGGACAAATCTAGTTAATCTGAACTCAGATTGTAATGTTTTCACATTTGACAGAAAATACCACTAGGCAAGTTCCATGTAGAAGCTGGCATACTGTATCTCAGCCTTCTGGAGTCCACTGCACAGTGACTTACCCAGAATTTACCATACTGTGACATATTACATTCTGTTGACATTCACTTTTCCCATCAAAGTTGTCATAAAGCTGCAAGCTGTATTTTAAGCCTAAGGAAACAAGAAGCATCCTAAATAATTCAAGAGTGTACAGTGCCAAGATAAGCCTAAACTTAATGAAAATTCAGTTTAGGAAACATTTAGAGTTCAATGCTCGATTGCTTTGAAACTCAAAGTTATGCTATCGTTTTACAGGAGAAAGGGGCTGAGTTTTAGCAACAACATCCACAAAGCCAGCTTTTGCCCCATAAAGTTTCTAACTTTCAGTGTGATGCAAGAGACAATAAAAGTTTATCACAGATAGACTGAAAGGGAACAGGATGGTGCTGCAACAGCAAGAACATCAGCCCATCAAGTCTTTCAGCAGACAGAGAAAAAAGCTGAGAACTGGTTTGAATCTGTATTTGTTTCAAAGCGTCACGTGATAAATTTACATGGAACTTAACTACAGTAAAATTTTATTTCTTCAGCTATGGATTTAACTGTTTGGTTATTGCACAGCCTCACCAGGCCTTACATTAACATGGTACTGCAGATGACCTACACATTGAAGGTATAAAAAAACCCCCAAATCTACTTTTCAAAGCATGCATAAAAAAAAAATCAAAACTTGAAAACTAGGACAGAGCAGAATTTGTGTTATTTGTGCAACTGCTCTTTGGCATCCATTGCACTTTTGCTGGTATTTTTTAAATGATTAGCACTGGTAAATACTGAGGTCAGATTTCTGCCTACTTGTTCTCTATTCCCTGCTTGATTCCCAAGAGCTTTACCTACCTGGTACAGTGAATAATGCAGGGTCCTGGGGAGAAAAAGCTGTACACTCTGCATACCTGAGCCACTGTACTCATTGCCATTTTTGAGATCTTTTTCTTTTAGGCTATTATACACAACATTTGTTGTGCGTATATATATATAACCAACTGAAGGATCATCCTTCTCATCACGGTATTTTACTCCCAAATTCCAAGTTTGCCTTTGAACAGTGTTAACACTACAGATCTAACCAAAATTTTTATTAAAAAACCACAATACTAAATCAGAAACATCAAATAAAACCTTTTCCCTCTTGCTTCACAGATCAAGTTAAACCATTTAGCCTACCGCTCCCATGAAGCTTCGGTCACGCATCAAGGAAACTGTTAGTTTCCTTGATAGGAACTTAGATAGTCCTAAGTTCAGCAAATGCACAGGTAAATGAATACCAAGTTTTATATAATTGAATGCATTAGCCAAACATTTACTGACAGAGTTGGTAAGGCAGTTTACAGGCAGCCTGCATCTACCACCACCACTTTCTACAAAGCTTATGAGCGTTATGTCACAGGAAACTCTGTGCTGACGCCCCATGGACGTTGTTAGTTAACATTTCCAATCACTCTTACACACAACTCAAGTGTTTACTCTTTTTGCATGATGCTTTTAGAATAAGAAGTTTCAGTAACTTCTAAAACTTTTTTTCAGTTCCTAAATTCTCCTTCCATATTCCAACTGAAAAGTGGCAGTAAACTATATGAAGGCACGATGTTTTCTTAACATTACTAGAAGAATAATGCTGTTATCTTATTAAAGGAGTCAAATTCAAACTGCTTCATTTTCACTTTGCTTTTTGTAGATGTTTCTGGTAATAATGCTAAATTCTTCTTTCCAATGCAAGTGCTGCCTTTTCAACCTCTGCCTTCACTTCCTTATCAGATTTTAAATGTCTTATGGGATACTCCTGCAAGTTCTTAGTAAGATTCTGGTGAATGATAATTGACAATAAAAAGAATACCAGTTCTCCCTACATTAACAATTAAAAGCAAACACATTGAATGTTTTCATTCAGACTTCAGGAACACTTCCTTGCAGATCACTCTTCATCCTTATCCCCCCCCACCCAACTTCAGTCTAAAAGCCAAAATTACTAGGACTGATTATTTAAATAAAAGTGTTTTTTCTATGTTAAATTTCTTTCTGTAAGATAATTAAAGGTTTAGCAGGTGTTTTGACTTTATGCTCTCTTTGTGCTAACAATACTATTTAACCATTAATTTATTTTGAGATTCTGTTTGTGCATCCCTCAAATGTCCTTTAGATAAAGCATTCAAAAGCCTTTAAAGCCTTTGGAATTTAACCTCTTAAATATCCTCACTGTTTTAAAATATGCTCTGCTTTTAGGTACTCGTATAATTAGCCATTCTTACAGTTAAATTTAATTCCCAATTAAATTTAGCATTACTAAGAGTTATCCAATGATCAAACAATTATTTAATGCCACTTATCCCTATTGTTTACCCCAAGTATATGCAAGTCTTCATCATAAATCAAAGAAATATATTATCATAAATGCCATAAATATCAGAGAAAGCATCAACACACAAGTATTTTATTGGCACGGGGGAGTCTTAGTGAGACGCCAAACTCAAAACAGCAGCCTCTCATTTACTAGAGGATAAAGTGGATAAGTTACCTGAACAAATAAATTTTTTAAAAAATAAGATGCTTATCTGTATTGTTGAGACATGCTTTATTTGGTGGGTTTTCTTCCCTCATATATATTCCTTTCATCAAGAAAAGCTCAGTAATTAAAGAAGCTCTCCTCTCTTCTATGGCAGCTGTTTAACCTTTCTAGAGCATGTAAATATTTTACCAGTATCTATTGACAGTGTTTGAATTCAGGCATTAAGCTACAATGCTGTTCATCGGGCAGCTGGCAAGCCTTTCTCCCATTTCCGTCTTGCAGCACAAACATACTGCATATTTGAATTGATTCTGCAATATTCTTTTATCAGGAAACATGCTATCCTGGATCTGAACCAGATGACCAAGTTAAAAGTACCGTAACTCAGATACCACACAACAGCCCAGTGTTTGTCAAATTTGCTCTTATATTAGTACATCAACACACAGAACCAGAAGCCTACGTTTCTAGCTTTGTGATAAATCATTCCATTTAAGAGACACTTGATTCTTTCATTTCAGTAAAAGCTTGATCTGAAATACATTTGTTGGTATGTTCAGAACAGGATGTTTCTTATTGATTCTGTAAAGCACTAATTCACAAACCTGTCGACATGGAGGAATTACAACCTCATGCTGGACACCAGTAAAACCCTGAATCTTAGAGCAAAAGAATGGACAAACCTTAGATGATGCTTTACCTAGAAATACCGGCTACATATATGTGTTGCCAAACATATTATAGAATGATAAGAAACAAAAATAATTTCTCCATAGCTAGCAAAACGTTATTGTTTTCTTACACCTCTGTCTGTTTAGATTTATCTGCCATCTCATTTCAACCTGAAGGTTGCATTCTCTACGGTAGAGTCCCTGTTCTGTGTCAGGGCAACCATCAGCCCCCCGGGCCATAATTAAGGAAGGTAACAGCTACTATAAGTTAAGAGAGTAATCTACATCAGTTACCTCTATGAAAAGTTCTATATTTGTAAACATCAGAATGATGTTAGTTCTTGGACTATGAGACACCTCTTTAAACAGCAGACAGTAAATTGAGAACTGAAGACCAACTGTTCTTATTTATGTATAACCACTCTTAGTTCAGCATCTCATAAAGACACAACAAAGATAACTTCACCAACACATGGCTACAAGCGACTTGTGTCATGCTCTTTTTTTACAAGTTACACTCACTCAGAATGCAGAGATTTAAAACAATCCGCAGAAAAGGTATTTTACAGCAATTGTTTAATAAGTCTTCACTCAGTACTTTTAGCAGAGGTATAAATTTATATGACAGTGACTTATGAAAAATTACTTTAACTGAACATTTGGTTTGCTCAAGCATTCATCTAGCTGTAAGCTGAATACTTCTTTATCAAATGTAAAAAAGGCAATATATAGTGATATGATATGAATCACTGACAAATCAGCAATTGCACAAGAAAGAAGACAAGTGCAAGCTAAGTCAGGATGAAATCATGTTTGGGATGCAAAGGTCAGTGTTTCAAAAGGGGCTTACAGCTTAACGTCAAAGATTATGTTCTTGCTGAACTACACGCGTCTCACCACAGCTAAGCATAATTTTGCACATTTCTTTGAGAAACACAACTACAACATCATTTAGGTGAACAAATTCAGCTTTATGAAGCCCTACAAGAGCTCTGTCTAAAAGCTGATGTGATCATAGACTGTTTTTAATTTATTTACAAATACTTTTCAATTTTATACAGGGACAGAAATTAATCTCTTACAAGCAAGAACTCATATTATTTAATATAAACTCATGAATCATCCCTTGTGATTTCATAATACTCTTCCAAAATGTATACATTTGCCATCACTTGCTGTGCATCACATTAAGCACCCCAACCTCTTGATACAGGTGACTGACAGACTCAATTGAACTATAAAATATTGTCTGTGAGGCCGTACTTTGTAAAACAGTGGTGAATAGATGCTGACTATATGGCAGGACCCTTTTTCTCAGTCACAGCCAGTTAGTAGGTCAGCTTAGCAAGACCGTAACACCACACACTGGGAACACTGGTTTGTTCTTGCTTCAAGCCAACTTCTTTAACCATCAAGATGCTCTTGTGCTAGTTCTTATGCTAGCAAAACTAGCTCTTATGCTAGTTTTGGCCCAACACAAGGTGGCTGATGCTAACAGAATTCCCCTCAAGGAACATATCCTTGAGAGGATTCAAAGGCCCATAAATTTATTCTGACAATTCAAGATCAAATTTATCTCTACATAGTATTGTTAGGATTAAGACACAGGAACAGGGAGTGAATGGAAATTATTCTCTTTCCCAGACTCTTCTCACTTAGATCACAAAGTACACATTAATTTAAATGACCTGTTTAGTCCTCTTAATGCGAATGCAAGTTTAACTCAAGTCAATTAAATGCACATGTTTATATGTTAAAGCCTCAGCTTCTAAGTATTCACATTGCAATGCCGTGTCATTACAGGAAAGCCAGCACTGCTAGCTCACCAGTTTGCAGCACTTCACTCAGCACAGTGGTCTGCTCCTGACTAACACAGAAATGATCATTTCTCTCAAGACAACTTATTTTCTCATTCAGGTCTTCCTCTGGTTCCTAAAAGGCAGACTATAAAGACCCCAAATGAGGAAAAAATAACTCAAAGTAACAGGACTTTCACCACTTTAGGACATTTTTAGGATAATGCATATAGTCACATTTCATTTTTTTTTTTTCTGTCAAGCTTTTGATCTAGTACAAGAAAATGCCCTCCTATTGAAAAAAATAAATACATCCCTTTCTATGCTACAGTATTAAACAAGAAGATTTTATAATATATAGAAAGCCCTCATTATGCCAGAAAGAAAACTACAACAAATTTATCTCGATATAATCTAATTTTGTAAATACAAACGAGAAATACAGCACGACATAAGAAGGTACATTTAAAATGACAGCTTATTCACAAGTCTTCTACTTTTAACATGGCTGAGAGAGCAACATCCCTTGCTATCTGCATTAGTAAAGACCAGAACATTATTATTAGCTTTATAACTGCTAACACATGGAGTCCCTACTCTATTAATGACACTAAGATTGAATGTTCCCTCTTTGAAATGTGAAGCACAGGTTAGAAATTGTCAGAACAGACTCATAGCTTTCCCTTCAAACTATTATATCACCTACAAGATAAGGCAGTGTATAAATGAAATCAGGGCTTTACTGAAGATGAGAGTGTAAGAAAGAGCTTAGAACCATTGTAATAGTGAAAAAATTAAAAATTTCTGAGGTTCATATGGCAGCTAAGTGCCTGCATTTATGCCTTTGAAACCTCTCCTGAAGGCAACTGGGGATATTTTTTTTTAATAGAGAAAAAAAATCTCTTTTCATATAAAAAGGTGTCTGATCACTTTCTGAGTAAAATAAAAAATATCAGAAATCTTGACATGCTTTATGTCTAAGAATCTGAAATACCTACCAAAAAAGCTGGAAGAGAGGAAATACACATAGTTAATAATTTCACAGATAAGACAGAGGTTGAATCTCTTTAATTTGCATCTGCAGTAACAGTTACTTCAGAGGATTATAAAACATGAATTAACTTTGTATGCTGATATATAATTAACATCTAAAAAAGGTTAATCAACTAATATTACAAAAGTAGCATTATTACAGCCATGCCAGTCTAAAGCTACAAGGCAAAACTGGTAGAGCCTACGTCAGTCACATGAACACGAAAAGGTCACAGACACACATGAAAGCATGTCCTTTTCCTAGACTACTTCATTTCCCCTAATAGAGCTCTTCTCCTGCAAAGCATTTTCAGGTGCTGCATATGCATTTACAAAATAAGTGTTTCATGTTCCTGTGTAGGTTATTGACAACTTTGAACTGAAAATCAATATGCTTGATATTACCATTGTCTACCTAGCCTACTGGAGAAAAATATTCCCAATGAGTTCTGTAGAAAGGACCTGTGTTACTCATTCTACAAATAATTCAATTATTTTAAAATGCACACATTCGTACATCTAGGTAAGAAGACAACAGCTTACAACCATATCAACACTGAAGTGACTAACAGCATTGTACATTACAGAGAACTCAACAGGGGAAGGAAAAAAAAAACCACAAAAAAAACCAAACAACAAAGTAATTTGAAACTGAAAAATCATATTTTTTACATGGCAGTAAGTTGCATCCTTAACAATGCTTTCTTTGCAGAAAATCTGACATCATAATTTCAAAATAAAAGAAAAACACACCCACAAACCCAACCAACAACAAAAAACTCAGAGCAGGAACAGCTCAGACTATTAACAATACAACTCTGTGATACAACCCCAGGGACTGAAATCTAAACTTCCCTAAATTTAATGAATTTTTAAACTGCTTCCATGCAACACCAGAAGCATTATAAATCATGTGTGGCCACTACTTTCACTGGGCATCTGAAACAGCAGACTGTAATCTGCAGTGTTGCAGCTATTGCCCTGAGATTAGAAACCACCAGATGAAAAACAACTGAATAACAACTAAAAGTGAACTTCTGCAGCCAAACATAACCTTGAGAAAAAAAAAAAAACCAAACAAAAAAACCACACCAAAACACCAAACCACCTCATACATGGTATCATCCAAAGACCTCTTCTGCAGAGATCCTAGTTACATGCCACTGTCTGCTCAAATCTCCAATTGCTAAACTGCACAAGAGGCAATGAAAATAAAGAAATTAAGAGAAATGCCTTCATAATGTTACTTTGCACAGAAGTAATTATTGCAACCGACATCTGATGCTGCCAGAGATGTCAAGTGATCACAAAAAGTCATGACCCAGGACAGTGGTTAGATGGTAACACAGCATTATCCATCACTTTAAGGCCATGAAAAGCCTTGCTGCTGTAGCACAGGGTGCTATAGTTAATGTACTATCACGAAGGACCTGATTATCTAAAAAAGACCTGACAAACAAGGCTATTTATTGGCAACAATCTGAAGCATCACACATAAAAAGCTTGGAATTCACGGTTTCTTTAGCTAACAAGGCTGCAAAAGCAAAAGCCACATATTTGGGATTTGTGGCACAAGTTTCCACCTTAATCAACTGTGATTCTCCAGCAGTTTTTGTAGCTTGGAGAAATTGACTATTTATCTTTCCCAGGATGTCAGACACAAAGTCATGACAGTGCAATATACGGGATATGACACCACACTTCACTGGGTAGTCCCAGGTATAAAGAGACTTCTCCCTAAATCACTATATCCTGTCACTGGTGATTATTTATTGCTACACCTTTCTATTGTGCTAGATGCTCCAAGCAGAACAAAGTACAGCACACAGATGTACATGACTGAACAATTTAATTTACACTAAGAGATGTTTAAGGCTTCACAACATTCTACGTCCTAAGAGCTAACTTCTTCAGTTGCTCTTAACTTCACCAAACTTAATCCAAGTTGAAACACAGTTATGCTGGATGCCTGATTCAAGCAGAAATAGGTATCATTTTAACCTGAACCAGTTGAAAGAAAGAGAGAGACGGAAAGAAAAATCACTTTTAATCTAGCACTTTTTAAAAAGAGAAGACTCCTGTTTTGGAGTCACTCTAGTTGCCTTCAAATTTTGAAGACAAGCTATTTTATTTTTTAAAAATAATTTTTCCTACTTCAGAACAAGTCCTTATCAACATACAAATCCAACTAATTGTGCCCTTAATGTATGGGTCTGGAAGAATAAAGGTCAAAGAAGTCACCAACAGCTCAAGGAGACTGAGGATATAAAAAGTTTTTTTTCTAATAGTCCCTCCTCTGCCACCTTAGAGCTGACTAGACTGTGTACACATCATTCCCACAAAGGAACTGAACATCCTCTTAGTGAACTAAACTACACATTTTAACTAGCACTACTTTATTTATGCAAACTTCCTGCTAGCATCGGACAACATGGAGGTGGAAAGCACACAATCTGAATGAAAGGTTCAAGAAAACAGGGAGAAGGTATAAAGACACAGAAAAGGATTCGATGAAGAACTAGGGCAGAAAGAGACAAACACTGTCTGGCAAAGAAATTCAGAGCTTGGCTCATCTCTGCAGCCCTTGTCTCCCAAAGCTGAGGAAAGCCTGCATTCTTGGAGTCTGTTCCAACTGTCTTTGTTCTTTTCACATTGATGAACTCACTGGCAAAACATCCATCTCCTCCAGTGCTAGTCCTTTTCCTACTGCCAGTGGCACTACCACATTAGTTTAAATGGCAAAGGTTTATGCAAATATGTTTCAACCAAAAGATCACCCATGCAGGCAGCAGTAAGAAGTCATACCATATGTTATGTTTGCACTAGTTTTATTTTTAACTACATGTAAAAAGCATTAGGGCTGCAAATTCACACACACAAAAATTAAGACCGTTTTGTACAACCTTCATCCACTGCTTTGTGCACTTGTTAAAATGGTTCATACTTAAAATCTCACATTCTATGCTGCTGAGATGGGCCTTCCCTTGAAATGAACTGGGAAGAAGAACAAGAGAATGTCTGCTGTACCCTTCATGTCCTACTGGTTTGAAGAGCTGAAGAAACTGTGATACGAAGCATGAGACTGCAAAGGCAGCAAAACAAAGCCAGAAAATAAGGCCACCAAAAGCTATCCTTGCCACTGCCACTGAAATCCTATATGGCAGTGCACCAGTCACTTTGCTTGTCTTTACAGTTACTTTTTTGTTACGTTCCTCTTTTTTTTTTTTTTTTAACAGACATCTATTTAGATAATCTGCAATCCAATTTGTGTACATACTCAGCACACCCAGCAGCAATTAGGATCTGTGCTTTAATTCCATGAATTGTTTTACAATGTAAAATGTAAATGGAGGCAGGACAGTATTTTAATAACATTCCTGCCAGGTGAAGTTCATTCATTATTCTTAATGGAGTAGTACTTAACTGTTACGGTGAGAACCAGCAAAGGAAGACTCAGGACTAACTTAAATCTACTTTTTGGGAAGGCTTTGGCTAACATAGTTTAAATGAAATTGAAGCTGCACAGAAAACACTACATATAAAGCTAAATAATAAAGAGCAGTGAATTAAATTAATACAACACATCTTAAAGCCATGGCCCCACAAAACAAAGAATTATGTGACCATATGCATTAACATAGTTAAAAGATAGAGCTATAATAACTGCTTAAGTAGAGGCATGAACACTGTGCAACTCACACCTCAGTCCAACCCAAACAGCAAATCAAGAGATGATGTTGTAAATTGCCTAAGAAGTGCAGTTATAGCCTTTCAGAAGCCAGACAAACCTACATAATTTCTAAGAAAAAAAAAGAAAAGTCAAAGATATATTTTAAACAACTGTCTTCCAAACAAAAGAGGAAAAAGACATGCAAACAGTCACTCTCCTCCCTCCCCGCCAAATATTTACCTTATTGCAGTAAAGCATCCAAAGCTCATACAGCCTCTCTCGGGATGCCATTCCTTCCCTTCCTCTTTCCGTCGTTACCACCTACTTTTTATCCAAGATTCTACCATGCTCAGCTCCCAGGTGCTCTTTCCGCAGTTTTTGCTTTATTATTACAGTTATATCATAACCCGGGAAGAAGTCAAGGATGAAAACAAGAGGGTGTCAGTCTCTCCTTTTCGGGTAAACAGCGTCGCACAACACGAGCAACAGCGGGCAAGTGTCACGCATCTCGGTTCCTCGCCAGCGCTGCTTCGGCTTTAACCTCTGAAAGTGAAAACATACCCTTCAGGCCTCCGGTGGAGGGAAAAAACCAACCAAATCCGTACCCAAAGCCCACAGCCGACCTCGGGAATCAGGCGGCAGCAGGTCGCCTTGCTCAGCGGCGGAGCTGCTGAGGGGACACCGGAGCCCTGAGGGCGCGGCGAGAGGCGGCGGTACCGCCGCTCACTCTCCCGCCGTGGGGGACGGCCGCCCTCCGCGGCCCCGGCCCAGCAGTGACAGCCGTCGCCCTGCTCCCCCCGCCACCGACCTCCAGAGCCGGCCCCCGGACCCCAGCCAGCGCCGTCCCCCGCAGATTAGCGGCTGCCCAGGCAGAGGCGCCGGCCGCGGCCTTTCCCGTCCCCCGCGGGGCGCGGCAGAAGCCCCGGCGCTGCCCCGCCGACCGCCCCCGGGCCACAGCGGCTACCCCGCACCGCCACCTACCGCACCCTCCGCCTCCCCCAGCTCCCTCCGCGCTTCCGTGGCCTCTCCCCGCAGCCTACCCGGTTCACGGCGGCTGACGGCCGGGCAGCGGAGGGGGCCGGGCCTCGCCACATCGCTCGCCCCGCCCACATTCCAGCACACACCCCGGGCCGCCGCCGAGGGGCGGGGAGGCCGCGGGCGCCATATTGAGTGAGGGCAGGGAGGGAAGCACCTCCCCCGCGGGCGTAGCACCGCCGGTGGGACCCGCTGGCTGGATCCGGGGGAGTCCAGCGGGGCCGGTGCGGGCATACCCGGCAGCAGAGCGGTTCCGCAGCCCACGGCGCCTCGGCCTGAAAATCAGTCGGTTCCTCTGCCGCCCGAGGAGTCTGCCCGCCCGTAAAAGGATCGGCATTCTCAGTCCTCCTGGTGGGACAGGGCACCTCGGGAAACCGCCGCACTGCGTTAGAAGGGATAAATGTTGTCAAATACATACATGTGTTTTGCGGGTGCTCCAGAGAGGCCTGTCTGCGGTGCCTGAGGAGCGCCCGTACATAGGTACAACCTGCTGCCCCTTTAAAGCAGCCCGTGCCTCGCAAGCAGAGCTTGCCTAGGACTAAGAGAACACTCCTGAAATAAGTTAGGTTTCTAAAAGAGGGGTGCGAGAAGGCATGCCTCAGCTTTCTGGTGGGGCTCTTTCTGGTAGCGCTGACCCCACCCCAGGGCACAGCACTCCAGCAAAGGACATTCCTCCTCCTCCTCCTTCAATCAATAATGCAACCATTTTAACCTGAGTCACAGGGTACACCCCGGGGAATGGACTTCCCTCTGTCTGTCAGCTCCCTTGGAAGGTCAGGCTGGAAATAACATTATAATGCCCTGTCATCAGGGAGAAGGCAATTTAAGGAGAGCTGGGCCTTCTCCCCAGTTTGCTGTGAGAATGACAGCCCTGCAACCCCTGGCTGCAGCCCCGGGCCTTCTGCTGCTGGGCCGTCTCCTCACCTGGGTACATCTGGTGCTTCATGTGATGAAGCACTCGTTGCCAGTCGTCGCCCAGTTGATTCCTTTGCAGGGGATTTCCACACTGCTGCAAAGGTTTGGAAATCCTTTGCGAAGGAATTGACTGTGCAATATCATCATATTGTCTGCTGTATAAAAAATTGCTAGGGATCATAGAATTGTTTAGGTTGGAAGAGACCTTTAAAATCACCTAATTCAACCATCAACTTCACTGATAAAAACCATCACTAAGCCATGTCTCTAAGCACTAAATTGGATGGATAAGTGTCACCAAGACCCCAGAGACAGTCTAAGATCAGTCCCTGCAACATGCCTTTGCAAATTTGTCTTGCTTTTAGAAGATTAGTGAAGTTTCCCTGGAGGAATTTAAGGGTTAATCTGTGCTCAGTGATGTAGCATGTGGATCAGCACTCTGGGAGTGGGAGAAGTATCTTACTGCCATAACTAAACATACTTCCCAGCATGGATGGAGGGACACTGACAAAAATGAGTTTGTAAAATTATTTTTAGTTGTGTGATACATGTGCTCTGGTACTTGCTGCTGGCCACAATACTCTCCCGCCTTGGGATTACAACGTGATTTTTTCCATCAATTAAAAAGTAAGAGTTCAGAGTCCAGCTCTGTCCCCAGGGCAGGATATGCTTTGCTTCAACCACCCTGGACCCCTCTGTGTGAGCAGCCTTCAGGAACAGAAGAGATTCTGCCTCCTCCTGATAGACTGATCTCAGGGCTTGAGTTACTGCTAGGGGCTTCCCCAAACAGCCAACCTGCATCATCTTTGAAGCAAGTACAAACCATTATTATTTGTATCTTCCTTAGTCATATGGGAAAAGGAAAGTGCTTTTTGAGTTACAAATTTTTATCACTTCTTCTTACAGCCATTTTCTAGACTAAACAACAGCTTATTTCAAACCATTCTTACAACTTGCTCACTTTGAAGAAGTCAGGTCCAAGTAAGGCCATGTACAAACCCCAATCCTCCCCTGAGATATTGCTCTGATTTCTTGTATTCCTGACTTTTGCAAGTGATAGCAGCTGTTTCCACATACAGAAGCCATGCAACACCTCTAATCAAACAACCAAAACCCATCCTCTAACAGAACTGGCAGACTCTTTCCTTCTTAAGTGCTGCTGCCCATGTAATTAGGATGCTCACGGACTATAAAGCAGCTGTTTTCCACTCTGCTGGAGTTGTAGCGAGATAATTATTCCACTGGGCATAGGCAATCCCTGCTGCTTGGGTAGCCAGTTCTTGCCTTATATAGGTGCTCTGGAGGGAAAGTAAATCATTTGTCTTTTGCAACAGGATGGTCTGTTCTGGTGGTATATAGGGAAAGTACTCTTCTGGTCTGACCTTCTGGAGGTTTTTCTAAGCCAGGCAGCTCACTGTAAAGTTGTTAAGATGGCTTTTGGACATCAGCATCGCTGGGTGTAGTTCAAGTTTACTCTCTCCCTGTCAGTACAGACATTAAGTATTCACTGTGAGTTCTTGCTCACATGTAAGTATGAGCAGTAATGACAGAAGTCAGTAGAGAAAGGTGGATTACAGCTTTGTCCCCACAAGTATAGTACAATTCTAGGTGAACTTGTATCTCAGCGTACTTACCTTCATAAAGACCCAGGTAAGGATAGAGAAGTCAAAGATTAGAATATGCAAAAAGAAGCATTACCAGCTATGTATGTGTCCTTTAAAATATCAGTGTTTATGGTCCAGCTGTGAAAGCTAATAATTAGACTTTGCATTACCTTTTCTCCCATAATTATGTACCAATTGTTTAATGGACCTTAAATAGCCACTAGGAGGTGTTCATTTGTATTTCATTGTCCCTTAGCTGCTGTCTTTTGGTAACTGTCTGTTTACAACAATGGTTGTTTCTCATACTTTGTTCATTACTTGTGGTTTTGTACTTTATCTGTCTTCAGTAACTGTACATGAGTAACTCAGTCATCTTACTATGGACTGAACTTGTCAGCCAGCAAGTTCAGGTAGAGAGAAGGGTGTGGGTAGGGAGCAGGTATGAATTTGAGGTTAAGAAAAGATTCAGCAAAAGAACGGGCTGCACTACATCGTAGCTTGAGTCCAGGGACCTCTGAAGAGGCAGGAAAGAGCAAACACCTTATAGTAATACTTCTGTTGAGCTATACTTATTTTCCGTAGAAGCAAATGAAAAAGGCAAAAATCTATATCCGAGTTTCAGATATTCTCAGACCTGTTGTTTGGCTTTAAGGCTTCTACTTAAGGATCATGCCTCAGGACAGCAAAAATTATGCTGAAATAGGTCTATGGAAAAGCTTTTATCTGAGGTTTTGTTTGGTGTCCTAGGGCTAATGCTTTGTTTGCTAACAATGAAGACCTGAAACTTGCTCAGAAATCAACCTGCCTCTCAACTCTTCTACCTTCCTTTGCAAACAGACCCTTGCATATAAGCAAGGAGTATTCCTTATATTCCAAATAAGCACTATCAAAGTATCTTTTACTGTATGTAAAGAAATAGGACTTTGTAGATGGTAGTTTCTAGACAGTCAAGCCAAATTAACTTAAGATTGCATTTGGTGTGGCTATTGCAAAGGAGCAAGTTGGCCCTTCCAAGATGTCAGTGCCTCTGAGATGGTGTTTCCTTGAGGGTAGCACAGGCTCGGCTTGCCTTCAGTTTCTCTGGCTATGATTGCACAAAATGAGTGTAGAACTGTTCTATTAGGTAAGCCAGCAAACTTAATTAGTGTTTAATCTTCCTTCTGTCACCATATTCACATTGTACCTCAGGTAGACCAGGGCTTGTTAGTTGTTTGCAAAATTTGTAAATGGGAAGGAATTTGTTTGCTGCTTGACACATAAGCTGATATCTAGGGATTTTAGTTAACTTTCTTTCAAAGTGTTGGAGGCTTGCCATAGCTAAAGCTGGGAGGTGATGGTTTGGCTAATAGCATTAAGCCTCTCTGGCCTTTGGTTGCTCTGCTTTCATGTATACAGGGTTAAACTGTTCACCAGATTTAAATTCAGGAAGGAATTTGCCACAGGGAAGCCTGGGGCCATCATGAGTGGTTTTGTCCTTCTCTGTCCTTTTAGTTTGTTTCCACAGGGGGGCTTCAATATAATGAATCCCCTAGTCTAAAAAGCCCAGGCAGTGACTTGATCTCTTTTGCTCCTTTTCTGCAGCAGAGGCTCCCTTACCACAGGCCTAAAGTTTGCTACTGTTCTAGGAAATGTTCTTATGTAGGCTACATCTTAATGACTCTTCCAAACTAAATACATAGTACGTGTTTTATGTTCTTTGGTCTGCCTAGGTTCTTACAAGTTCTAACAGTCAGTAAAGATTCTTAGATGGGTGTTCAGGCCCATGTCCTCTGCTGTCATTTAGATTAGCTATGCTAGAGCCAGTACACATGGACTTACACTGCAGCTGTCTTTGTTTTGCAGATGCTTGATGACACCAGTTGTCACTGCACAAGATTGCATCATAAAAGTGTTCTCCTTCCTCCATCAAACTGACTTTTCACTCAAAGTAAGCCATCCCTTACTGTCCATCATCTTATTGCCAGTGACGTTACCATATTTGCACTTCAAATCATTCTCCTTTAGTTAAGAAACTGTTTAATGAATGATTTAATTATGTTGCAGTGCTCAGCAGACCTGGATCTGCAGCACAGCTCCCAAAAGCAATCAGTGTACCAGGAGAAAAAAACAACATGTCAGCAGCCAAGGTTTAAGGATGTCTAGCTGTTGGTAGTCTTTATAGTTATATGTCTGAACTTAATTTCTTCTCAGCTGAAAGGGTAGAATGTCTGCTATAGCAATTCGAAGCCTCACTCCTCTTGATTTGGGGAAGAAAGCAAATGAAGGGAAGTAACTAAAGAGAAATGGGCTTAGGAAAGCTCCAACTGCTGCTAGAGATGGGATTCTTGCAAAATGTTAGCACCACCGCCTCCCGGAAATTAGGTGTTGGCTGCAGCACAGTGCCTGCTTCTGTGTGGGACGTGAAACCAAGGCTGTGCCCTTCCCTGTGCCCTTGTGAATTCTTCAGGGGCTCTGCTAGCCTAACTGCTGACACAGAAAGGGTATAGAAACCTGAATGATGGCCAGTGTTGTAAAACCTTAAAGCAGAGTTTTAAGCATCCTGCAGTGTTGTGTAAACAGCATGCTGTTAAAGTATGTGTGAGACTTGTTGGGGTCCACTCACACACTGAACTGGTTGTAGACTCTTTAACTTAATGGGTCTCTCCTCTGGTTTTTAACCCCAGTGGAAAGTTGCTGATTTTCTGTGCTATTGAAGGTCAACATGAGTTCAGGTCTACAAACAGTGTGAGGTCCCTGCTAAACAAAAGAGCATAGTATAGGCTCTTCATAGTTCACAGGAGAACTACTTATAAGAAGGACATTGCTTTTATAGGGCCATTCAAGTTGTAAGGTACACCCTGTAAAAAATTCAAGCAAGGAGTTGTGGACTCAGTCACAGGTGGATTTTTGGATTTTCATTACCATAAATGAAGAATGTATTTAATTATTTTCCTCTAAGGCCTGAAATAATATTTTTCTTCAACGATGCTATTTTTAAACTAATCCAAGACTGCAGATAAAAATACAGCTTGGCAATTTAGGTTTTCTCTGAACTTGGGAGTTACCAATTAATCTTCACTGGCTTTGGGGGAATTACTCCTACCAGTAAAGTAAATGCAGGCTCTGAAGCCCACTGTAGTCAAGACACTTTTTGACTCTTCTGGGCTTTAAATCAAAAGCTAAAAGCATTGCAAGAAAGGGGAGCCTGATCCATGTAGGCTCCAAAACTCCTAGGCTTTATTAATCTACTAATGTCACTACTCATTGACATTTAGCTTAGGAAAGTGATGGTTAGGAAATATTCACCATTGGTTAGAAGGATCCAACTTTGGTGGTCATGGCACCCCAGCTGGTGAATCACATGAACTTGCCAGGCCTCAGGAGGTACTGCTGTCCTTCGAAATATGGCTATTCATAGAAAACCCAGGTTCCTTCAAGTATGATACAAGACTAGGTGTCCCTGCAGTCAAAGTGATCCTGGAGAGAAGGACAGTTATCCATGAACTCCAACATCCTGCTTCTGACAGCATTCCTCTCACAGATCTGTAGTCGGCTGTGCTCCTAGGGTTGCAGAGGCAAATCCAGACATGGATGCACAGGATGTCAAGTGGCAGTTGTAGGTGACTACAGCTTGCTAGATGCAATACTGATGCTAGCAGCACAACAGTGAATAGCTGCTAGTATGTGCAGAAAAGTCAGTTTAACAGGAATAAATCTAACTGGGTCCTAATTTAAAGCTGCAGTGCTGTGAGTCCTTTCTGCTCGAGTAACAGCAGAACTATAGTTTCTTTGAAAGAGCTGCAGTGGGGCAGAAATCACAAGTGGAATCCTGCCAAGATAACAACACTTCAACTGTACATGCATACACCTGGATTGCCACAGCAGTCACATGCCCTCACTGTTCCTAGATGTTGATATAATAATTGGATAAGGCTCTGGCCAGGATAGAGGGGAGCTTTTTCTGATCCTGTTTTTGTTGCATAGCCTTAGATGGGCAGGTTTTCTTTGCTTTTCGTCTACTAAGATGCTAAACTGTTTCAACACTCCCTTTTATCTAGCACAGCAAAGATTTGATACAAAAAATACTCTCTGCTCTAGCATGAATGCTGAATATAGTTTTTGCAGGTGCTCAAGTGCAGTTGTATAGACACAAGAATACTGCTGCTGTGCAAGGACCAACATCTTACTCAGCTTAGAAAAAAACACAAACGCAATGAAACCCAACAATACTTTAGTATCTACATTTACAGAATCAAACTTTCTATACATGCTTGTTCTGAATCTGTAAAACATTCAGAAATGTGTCCTAATTTTAGGATTTTTTTTTCTCAGATATTTCCCATCATCTTCCCAAGTCAACTTCTCTTCAGTCCATCTTGTTCCCACCTTCCTTATCTGTGACTTCTTTCCCTCTATAGCTTGAAAAGGCACAAGAGTGTCTGCACTAGCTTTCAGCACTTGGATCCAGAAGTTGGCTTAGCTAAGTGAAGCCCAGAACTGCATGTCAGTGAAAAAAATAGCTGCATTATCCTATGCAGATGGAATGTATCTGGAAACTTACTGTGATAGTCTGTGAAACTTACTGTGATGGTTCTACTGGACAGGGAAACTGTGAATTGTACATAAAGCTTACAACATGGATTAACTTAATTTTTTATGAATATTGCATTCCAGTAGATGCATTCCAGTATCAAGGCTATTCCTGGGTGAAATATGAATTCCTTAGCTTTATGTGTGAGTATTGAAATCTTTCACATCTTGGCAACCTCTCCTCTCTTAGCAAAACTCTTCCAGGGAATGAGTCTAGGAGGGAAAAACAGAGATCTATTATGGGCTGAAGTATTCTGAAAAAAATCTACCATAAGACAAATACGAGGAGGAGACGGACTTGGGAGGGCTTGTGGATGAGAAGCTCAACATGAGCCGGCAGTGTGTGCTGGCAGCCCAGAGAGCCAACCGTGTCCTGGGCTGCATCCAGAGAAGTGTTGCCAGCAGGTCCTGGGAGGTGATTCTACCCCTCTACTCTGCACTTGTGAGACCCCACCTGGAGTACTGTGTTCAGCTTTGGAGTCCTCAACACAGAAAGATCTGTTGGATCCACAAGGATGATCAGAGGGATGGAGCACCTCTCCTATGAAGACAGGCTGAGAGAGCTGGGGTTGTTCAGCCTGGAGAAGAGAAGGCTCCAGGAAGACCTTATAACAGCCTTCCAATATCTGAAGGGAGCCTACAGAAGAGCCAGAGAGGGACTGTTTATGAGGAAGTGTAGTGACAGGACAATGGGCAATGGTTTTAAATTGGAAGAGGGGAAGTTTAGATTAGACACCAGAAAGAAATTCTTTACAGTGAGGGTGGTGAAGCACTGGAACAGGTTGCCCAGGGAAGCTGTGGATGCCTCATCCCTGGAGGTGTTCAAGGCCAGGCTGGATGGGGCTTGGAGCAACCTGCTCTAGTGGGAGGTGTCCCTGCCCATGGCAGGGGGGTTGGAACTCGATGATCTTTAGGGTCTCTTCCAACTCAAACAATTCTATGGTTCTATGAAATATTCTTTCACTTGCAGCTCAGATACATGGTGGTGTCTCTACAATGAGATGTGTCAGGTTGCTTCTCAGTAGAGTAGTCACCAACTTTGCCTACCTTGAAAGAAAAGTATTGCCTGGGCCATGGCAGATGTGGTTTGGTTCTTAGCTCAGTACTAAGGTTTCTTGTGTAGATCATGTATAGCCAGAGTGGCTTTAAAAGATTGGTGATGTTAAGTGTTTTCATATACACATATAAAATAATAGATAAACATACTATTAAAATAAAAATGAATATAATAAACTCCCTTTTCCCCTTTTTCACACACCACCTCCACCACCCCTCAAGCACTAACCAACCACTCATTTGGCTGAGAATCCCAATTGACTTACCTACCACTTTGTGAATATAAACTCTATCAGGGGAACTTGGTAACTGTCCTTTCTACTAGCCTCCTTCTACACAGAGGTCTCTGGGGAAGTTGTTACTTGTGCCAGAGATGTCAAAATGGGTCTCATTCTAATATAGGCAGTAACATATCTGGAGACAATATGGAGAATTTTCTGCTGTGATTATACTACAAGACCTAATGGAGTCATTGAAGGCCATCCAGTGCTGGTAGTCAGGATATTCTCCCTTCCTCAGGAGGAACTGATGGCCTATGTAGCTGGGATGTTCATAGACCATCCAGCATCCATCTTCCACCTTCGCAGAGTTGCAGGGGTTGAGCTGGGTAGGCTGATCTGTGGTGACTCACAGGAGCAGCCCGCAAAGTTTCTGTTGTCAAAGAAAGTGATCTACAATAAAACAAAAATAACCCCAGTCACATTGGAAAGTATTTGAAAGCTGGCTTTGTTTTGTTTAGATTGTACAAAACAATCAGAAAACTGCATGGGTTCATAGGGACACTTTCACCGTACCTGAAGACTAGCAAAGCCCTTGTGTCCATTTCCTATGGGCTCAATAGTTACTGTGTCTTCATTACTCTGTACTAGAAATGACAGGTGGATGTCCCTTTGGGACTCTGGGAAGTGGGGAGCAACTTTCATCATGATTTCATGCTGCAAATAGCCTCTCAGCACCTTCATGACAAGTTTTGGGAGTATTTGGAGAAAGAGAAACCCAAATTGTTTTTTGACTGCTTATCACACAATCATTCAACTTTGTGCCCATCTCCCAGTGCAGCCAGTTCTGGGCTTCTGGAATTCTGCCATGTAAAGTACAAAGGAAGGAAGAATTCTCCTACATTTGAATTGTGCTGAAGCTTTCATCTCTCTTACAGATACAGCAACAAAACAAGACTGTTGTGTGTAACCCCAGTTAATCATTGAACACTCTAGGTCCTGTTGGGGAGCTATAAGATTAGAAGCAGTAAAATCAAGATATGGATACTTAAATTCAGTGGCATTGTTCGGTGATATTGATTACATTTGTTTGGAATAGTGTACTTCAACCTTATTTTCATTTTCATCTTAGGAGTCTAAGAATACATAAACTTTAGGTCTCTTTCAGCAGCTGACAAAGGGAAACCAGCCAGGCAGAAAAATAAAACCAAAATATTTTTATGTGTCTATGTTGTAGCATTTGAAAGCTTCCAAATACACTATAGGCTTTCTTTAGGAAACTTATCAAAGAGCTAGATAATGAAACAACCACTTGAGGTTTCCCATCGGCTAATTTGTTGGTAGACCAACAAACTGTTTGCAAACTTGTTTGCCTACAAGGAGCTATGCATTTGCTAGGTTGTTTGTCAGTGCTCCATTCACCCAGCTATTCTTGCCTTATTCTTACTAAGTCTGGCCTTTTTTGCCAGACTTTTTACCTGTGAGATCTCAGCATGCAGGAGTCAGCAGTCCTTTATACAGAATGCACAGTGTTGCATCCACAGGAGTATGACAGGACAGAACTTTTGTTGAGTAAAGGGAATAAATGTTTTTTCCCCCTCCCCTTCTCCATTGTCATTCCCTAAACAAAAGGCAACAGCAGTAGTTTGTGGGGTACCAATTTATTGCTACTGTCAGTAAGCAGAGGATGACAGTAAAGGATTGGTCAAGCAGTATTTCTGTAATCTTATGGATGGAACATATACAGCACTGCAGCAGAATTGTTTAATGTCCCTTTATTTTTAATCTTTCTCTGTTCCCTGACTATATGAGACAAAGAATTTTTAATGCACATGGTTTCCCAGTGATGATACTGTAAAACATTTTTCACAGTATGCTAATAAAAACTCATTTTCAAGAGCCTTCAGACCAGTTAGTATTGCTGCTTGTTTCCCTTAACAGTTAAGAGCATGTGTATGAGAGAGAAAATTATGTAATAAAAAATGTGTGGTAATGAATGTTTACATTTGTCCAGGCTTCACTGCTGAAATTCTGTATTAACATAATTCAGAGTTCACGGATAACAGACTAGTAGTTGAAGGATGGATACCACTTGCTTAAGGTAGAGAAAAGCCTTTTTAAATCTGCACAGAGAAATGTTTCACTTGAGAGATATATAGATTTTTGGAGCTCAGGTATTGAGACAGAATGCAACAGCACAGTAATTTCTTCAGCTGAAGAAACTTTAATTGCAGTTGAAATTAAAAAAAACCCCGTTGCTTAGGAAGAACATTGTGGTAAGTTTTCAGTCTGATCTGATTAATCCCAAACATGCTCAAGACTGTGTTCATTCTGGGCCCTTGTTCAATATGACACAGTGCAATTCTCAGTCAATCGGAACATTACAGTGGTCTTTAGAAATCGGGGCAATAGGCAGACTCAAAGTCAGAGCTGTTTTGAATTTATTGCCAGGCCAGGGTAAAGGTAAAGTTACCCTGCTAATGATGATCTTTGGGCTCTAGCAGATCTTTTTTTTTTCTCATTTTTTATCTCAAGTAATGGGAAGTAACCCCATTAACCAAATGGGAGTAAAAGTTTATGCTACCAATGCTAGATCAGACCTTTTAAGTATTTTCCATTCAGTCTAGTAATTACAAGGCCCAAGCACAAATTTATGTTAAAATATCAAGGAGATGTTATCTATTTGAAATAAAATATAAATATAAAACAAAATAATAATCCAAGAATGTTTTTCAAAGGATAAAGAGCACAGTTTTAAGTTATTCTTCTGGAGTTTTAAATATTTCTCTATAACTTGGTGGCTTTTTACAGGGACCATTCCTTTCTCTCCTCCCACAGCTGCCTTTGAACTAACCTTCACAAAATCCCATCATTTGTAGTGCCACTTTCTTGTATTTCCTGCTAATACTGCATGGAGCAATAGTGGAGCATTTTGTCTCACTGGCTTCTTGTTCAACCAAAACACTACATGTTTGTGCTTTCTTGCATGAGTCTTTCACTATGAGTATTGTGTGGTGATTTCATGAAGCTAGAAAATTCAGGGGCAAATCTTGAGCTGGCCTATCTATCTTTACACAGCTCTAGTTGTGCTTCTACTGGGTGGGGTAAATGGTATCACTACTGCCAGCCTCTCTCTTGGAGGTGCTTCCTCAGCCAGGAAATTTTAGCCTTTAACAGTGAAAGCAGCCTGAGGGCAGAGTGTGAATTTAAGTCTAGCAGTTGCTTCTGAATACCTCATTGCTTTTTTTTGCATCAAAAATAACTTCCTCCTGATGGTTAATGCTAAGCAAATTGAATTCACTTACAGGAACAACTTCTATGTTCTCAAAGATCTTTGACAGGTGTGGAAGTATTACACATTTTTTTGTTGTTGTTCTTTCTGTGATCATACTTGTTTTGAAAAACCAGCTTTTTTGGGGGGGGGTCCCATATGATCCTTCATAGTTTAATACGTGGGCAGTGGGCTTGGTAATGAAGTTTAGAACTTGAGAGTACAGAGTAGGGGCAGTGATAAGTGAATTCCATATCGTAGCTGCAAATACAGAGCAGCCATTATGAGTCAGACCAGTGGTCCAGCTAGTAAAGTAACTTGGCAGCAACTGTGGCCATGAGTAGGCAGCAAGGGAAGGGTAGATATGAAGCAAATATATATGATACCTCATTCAGACTTCAAGAACTCAAGTATTTTTAGCTTAAGCGGTTTCCTAAGCCGGAGGTTACTTCTCTCTGTTTAATAGCCCTAGTGGGGGCTTCCAAGTACTCGTCCAGCTTCTCCTTGGATCCTGTTTCACCTCCTAGGACCCTATACCACAGATGGGCTGTGCACTGCACTGTCTGTGGGTTGGTCTTAAACTCTGGAGCCAAAATATCTTGTAAGGCAAAGAACATCCACAATCTGAGGAGTCTGGATATTTACATCTGTTCCAACTGCCCTCAACTAGTCTGCTGTTATGACAGCTGCTTTTACATGGCAGTTGACTGCTTTTGCACCCTAGAAAAACACAGAAGAGGGTAGGGACAATCTGAAAATAGCACTGAGTGTTCGTGTAGACAAACATACCCTGCCTGCCAGCAACTGCAGTGCCTGCTACCAACCATAAAACAAGCTACAAGAACCTAGAAGACTTGTTAGCAAAAACATGGATGCTCTCTCTGAATTCCCAGTGCTCCTCTCCTCTAGCACCCTTCATATTAATGTCTGCTTGATATTCTCTGAGCATTTACAAACAAAAGAAAGTAAAACCTCTCAGTGCTCCTTGAAAACTAGGAATTGCCTCCATTCCTGTCTCAGTCAGAGAAATCTGGAGAGGTTTAGCTACCCCCAAACTCTACGACACAACAGAATCAAAAATCCAGACATCTAACTATTGCTCTCATCACTGAATAGTACATTTCTGTTCAGTCTTGCCTTTGACCAAAGGAATGCCAGCATGTAACTTACACATCACTGCTAGCCATATTTCTCAATTGCACTAATTGAACTAAGTACTTTGTTGAAGTACCTTGGCATATGTTAATTGCTGTCTGGGGTGCTGTTTTTTTTTCCTTTATTTTTGCTGAAGGCAAATGAAGTATTTTAGTTCCCTGTTCTAAGCAGGCAGATAAATACTATGCTCGACCTTCTATGTTATTTTGCAAACCTGGGTTAGCACACTAACTTAAGCACGCTAACTCACCTACTACTTACATTGTGCAGTTCCTATATATGAACAATATTAGGCTTTTGTGAACAAGAGGAAACATGCTTTTTCACACCTTTGCCTTGAGAGCTGAATTGTTCATGCTCCATTTCTCTCTGGCTGAAGCAGGGTGTTCCTAGGTACACTAGACATTTGCAAGCAGCTGAACAGCCTACTTTGTGCAGTAAAGGACAGGGAGGAGGGCAGACATAATGTCCCCTGTACAAAAGAAAGGACAAGAAGGGCAAAAAATAGTTCTATTTTCCTCTCCAGTGTTGTCAGGGAAAGGCTGGTGAGGATCACTAACAGGCTATTATTGATGGGTCATGTGAGTATGAAATAATGGCTAAATGAGTTCTCTGGCATTAGCAAGTGGAGATGTGAGTTTTAAGCAGTCTACCGCACTGCTGTAGAAGTTGCTTGGTTTTACATAAGGACTCCATTATAAGAATGTTTACTAGGCAAAACAAAATCAAAGCCTACCATTTAAAGCCCAGATGAAATTATTAAAAATTAAACATATACTAGATAGGGTTGCAGAGTGTCCTAGTAGCTCTGTGCTCTCTGTACTGCTTTCCTTCCAAAAGTCTTCAGCACTTTGCTGAAAAGCAGTAGTATATTTGGCAAACTATGCCTGGAAAAAAATAAATCTAGACTCCACTACTTAAAGAAGAAGAGGTATGTTAAGATGTGAGATCCCTTAACTGTTTTTTTTATATTTCATTATGGCTGTCATTCATTATTGAGCAGAGTGCTTGCTGGGACAGGATTCAGTGATGATTAGTAGGCATATACCTAATTACTTGAATGGTAATTACTGCCACAGTAGACTTTTTCCATCACAACAAGATGTTTTACTGTTTCTAATCCACACTGGCATGCTTATTTTAATTCCTTTTGCATGCAGAATAGCCTGGTAATTGTGGGATTTTGCTCAGTCTCCTGCTACAGCAGACCAGTGCATCTCTAAAATTAGTAGAGGCAGCGTGACTGACAACAGTCTGTTCATGAAGTACAGGTTCACTAAAAAAATGCTATATAAAGGTGGTGTGATTTTCCAGATACGGAAAAATTCTTTCTGGAGGAAACGTCTGTGGTAAGACTGGAAAACTTTGCTGGAGTGGTGGTAACACAGAGCAGCTTGATTGCAGGAAGAATTGGATGCCAAGTACAGTGTTCACCTTGTTCTAAGTTCCTCTGTGTCTTTCTGTCCCTTTCCTCCTCAGTCAGTACTTCACTGGATATAACTATTAATGGAACTTACTTTTCTGTTCCACAGTATTTAGCATGGGAGTAAGAACTCAGTGCAAGTCAGCCAGCCTCTGCAGAGACAATTTTGGCATTTACTGCATCCCAGTCAAAGAATCTTCTATATTTTCTGGGATGCAGTATGTCCTTGTCAGCCCCTGAAGCTGGGCATTTCATACAAGATTCAAGAGCAATCTAAAACATCGAGAGAGCAGATCTCAGGGAGATGGGAGAGGGATGTAACTGGGGGCTGATGGGCAATTATCAATGAGCTCCAATATTTGGCCTTGGAGCTCCTCTTTTTCATAGAGATGAATCTTGTGGGAAACAGAATTCTGCAGTAGCACACACAGCAAAATGTAGGAAAGACAGAAATTTAACTGATTCTGACATTACTGAACAAGATAGAGGTACAGAAATAGACAACTTTCCCAGCTACTCTGTGCATTTCTGACAAATTGTTTTCTATTCTGGAGATGGGATTGCAAATAGATTCACTCTCTTGAAACTAATAGAGAAGGTTTTATTTTTACCCACATGTTGGAGCTCAGGAGTGCCAGCAAATGGGTGTGATCACACGTGTGGTTGAAAGTAAATTGAGGATGATTTATGATTTGAAGAAGTGGGATTTATAAGGACTCTATATTGTGACAATAGGCAAAAATGTATTCATGTTTGAGATGATGTGTGGTGGTTACTTGTGACCAGGCGTTAATAGTGTGGCCTTTTCAGAATCACACTACTAAAAGATATTTACTGTGTTATTCCACATGCTCCCATTATACACTGGTGTGGTGGCAATTGCCATGTGTCAGGCACACTGCTGACATATGTGAAGCACGAGCATGTGGCGATGTACTTAAGCAAGTATTAATTCTTTGCCTGATCTTAACCAACACAAATTTTGTGTGAAGAAAGATATACCCATTGCAAATCTGATTTATATGCTTTTGTGCTATTGAACCATAACATAGTATGGTCATAAGTTGCATACATCAGCCCACAGCAGAATTTTATTTCAGCTGGCCCTGCTGACACTTCCCTGGGCAATGCAAAAACACTATCTACCTAGAAGTAGTCACTCAGCTTTCTTTTAGCATGTTATGAATAGACCCTGGAAATAGCACTGATACGAAACAGATTATTTCCTTCATCTCCAGTGAAACTTTGCATTGCCTTACGAACTTTGCTTGTCTCTTGAGTTACTTGAAGAGACTGCATAACTGTATTCTTAAAGGATAAACAACACCAGTTTTCTTAAACTGTGATACACTGCCAAGCAGAATCTACTTGTAGGATTACATGGCAAGAACCAATGGAGTCGCAGAGACTAAACCACTTCTGGAAGTCAGGATAGTCTCCCTTTTTTAAAAAGTACGGGTGTCCTGAGAAATTTGGGTTCTCCTAAATCTCCTAAATCATGGCATTTTTCCACCTGGATGGAAATGCATTGTTTCACATAGGACTGCAGGTCAAGGTGGTCACTGCTACATTCATAGCAGTGGCTCCAGAAGTTCTTGTCTTTATAAAAAAATGATCTGCAATGTAAACATTTGCAAAGACCTACAGTCCATCCCATCCCAGTTTCTGTGTCATGGCAAAGTGCTGTCATACTGGGATTTACACTTATCTTTCCCATTTTTGGCAGTTTGCTGAAGTGAAAGCTGAAAGCTGTGATGAAACACCGTGGTTGCTTTTATATACCACAGTCCTAATGGTGCATCTGCAAAAAGTAACACAAAAGGCCCATTCTTAGCCGTGGGTAGATCTCATGTTTTGTTATTATTGTAGTTATGGCACTTATTGTATTTACCATGTGGGACACATATTTTTCTGGGTTTTGGGCTGCATTTGCTGATGCTACATGCAAATGAATTATTGTGTAACCGTGGAGTGGACTACACTTTCAGCTGGTATCAATTGTTTCATGTGGTGTACCTGACCTAACTGGGGGTGTGTGTATAAGGAGAGTTCTTTACAGAACCTCCTTTGCCTGAAAACTATCCAATTTAGCAGACCTGAGCAGTTCCTGAACAGTTTCTGTTCCTCTCCTTACCCACTCTGTGTTGATTACCTCTTGCCTAAGTTTGTCCCACAGTAATCTTTCTTTTTGTGAGAGCAGATGAACTTTGCTTCAATTTCAATGCTTTGTCACACACTTTATCCCGGGAACAGGAAAAGTCTCAATCTCACGTGGTGTTGCTAGCTTTTGCCTGCTAATCCCTTCTATTGTGTACAGACTTTAACACAGACGTGCTAGAAGGAAATAGTGATTAAAAGTTTCAGTCCCTTCCTGGTGTGTGGTTAACTGCTGCATCCCTGTAGACTAAAAAGACTGAAATCAAATAGTTCTTATTAGATGTTTATCAGTGTATCTGAATTACTGGCTAACATTGTAAATCAGTTTGGGTTAGTTGGTTCAATTTTTTCCCCTTGAAAATCTGCTTTGAAGATCTAAAGGGAGCAAGCTGTGTTAAACTGAAGTTGCTCTCTAGCTGGAACCAGGAAGGATTGTTGTTTAATGCTAAAGCAGAGTGTTTTAACAGTAAAGCACAGCTAGTAGGTAATGGAAAACTGTATTCCTCCAATTTCGGAACTTTTCCTCTGCCATTTTTTCTTCTTTGGTGCAGGGCTGGAACAAACCATGACTTGTTCTGATTATCATTTTCTTGCACCTAAATCTTAGACTCTTAAAAACAAACTGCTTCATGGAATATGTAAAGCTGATTATACAAATGTCTTACATCACCAGTAGGTGAGGCTTCAGATCAAAAGAAACTACTGCACTGCAAAAACAGATTTATAATCTTATGTATTTGGGCAAACTCCTCCAAGCATGTAAAGACCGTGTCAACATGATTCACCAGTTAACTTGGCAGGCAGATGAACACCTTTGTAGATCTAATTTATTTAAAAGCTGTCTATTTGCAACTACATAGTCTCCACCTGCAGTGGAACAAATGAGTGTTTGTGGCTGTAAGGAGTGAGAGCAGGGCAAAGTTTAGTCGACTTAGTGGAGCTCGGCTTTGCTTACAAGGTTTCAGGCCAAACAAAAGGCTTTCAGGGCTGTCGCAGGAAAGGAAAGAGTAAGACAAGAGTATCTATCTTCTGGGGAAACATTTAAGGGGAAATCTCCACCTTCACATCCTTCCATCACAAATCACTTCACCGATGTTTTTAACTCTATCCTTATTAAATGACAGGGGCTAATGTGCACTCACCATTTCCAAATAAAATGCTAAATGAAATAAAATACTAAAATAATAGAGAGGACAGGAGGGTATCTAACCTATTTGGAAATAGGTTATATTTGGACAGGTTAGATACCCTCCTGTCTTTTTTAGTACATTCAGCCCTATTCTTCCAAGCTTTCTGGTTACCTCAGACCACCTGCCTTCAAACTGTTTGATTGATTGTTTTCTTGATTTGATATATTGTTGCTATTACTATAAGTACACTGTTCAGGGCTTGATTTTTGTCTCTTGTGTTGCTGACCTGGACTCAACAGAACTGTCAACAGGCAGTGTGAGAATGCAAGAAATACTTCATACAGAAAGTTAGTGCAAAGTTGTCACAATGCTTTAATGTCACATTTGCCTCTATTTCAAAGTGTAATCTGTTGTGTACAGAAGCATAGAATCACTTAGGTTGGAAAAGATCCTTAAGATTGAGCCCAACCTTATGGAAAACTGGTGGGCAGATCTTTGGGATGATGAATGATGTAGAGAAACAGTTATTGCTGTGTGAATTATACATGAGTTCTTTAAACAATGGATGTTAATGCAAGTCCCCATGAAGGGCTGTGAAATCTGGCCCTGGATGTTCCCTTTTTGAGCACCTCTTAGATACAGAAGATTCTTAGATACAGAAAATGCAACAGAGATGCTCAGTGACTCCTCCTGTGAAGCCAGAATTTACATTGGAGGTGATATGAGACAGCCAGCATACCTTCATCAAGGGCAAGCCCTGCTTGACCAACCCAGTGGCCTTTTGTAATGGAGTGACTACATCAGTGGACAAGGGAAGGATGCTGTCTGTCTGAAATTCTGTAAGGCCCTTGACATGGTCCCGCACAACATCCCTCTCTCCAAATTGGAGAGATATGGATTTGATGGGTGGACTGTTTGGTGGATGAGGAATTGGTTGGATGGTCATGTCCAGAAGATAGTGGTCAACGGCTCAATATCCAGAAGGAGATCGGTGATAAGTGGTGTCCCTCAGGGGTTTGTATCGGGACCAGTACTGTTTAATATCTTTGTCAATTACATAAACAGTGGGATCAAGTGCCCTCTCAGCAAGTTTGCAGATTACACCAAACTGAGTGCTGTGGTTGACATGCCTGAGGGACAGGCTGCCATCCAGATGGGCCTGGACAAGCTTCAGAAGTGGGCCAGTGTGAACCTCATGAGGTTCAACAAGGCCAAGTGTAGGGTTCTGCACCTGGGTCACAGCAACCTCTGGTATCAATACAGGTTGGGTGATGAAGGGATTCAGAGCAGCCCTGCCAAGAAGGACTTGGGGTGTACCGTTGGATAAAAAGCCTGACATGAGCCAGCAGTGTGCACTTGCAGCTCATAAAGCCAACTGTATCCCACACTGCATCAAAAGAAGTGTGGCCAGCAGGTCGAGGGAGGTGATTCTGCCCCTCTACTCTGCTCTGGTGAGACCCCATCTGGAGTACTGCATCCATCTCTGGAGCCTTCAGAACAGGAAAGACAGGGACTTGTTGGAGTGGGTCCAGAAGAGGGACACAAAAATGATCAGAGGGATGGAACATCTCTCCTAGGAGACCAGGCTGAGAGAGTTGAAGTTGTTGAGCTGGTGAAGAGAAGGCTCTGAGGAGACCTTACAGCAGCCTTTCAGTACTTAAAGGGCACTTTATAAGAAAGATGGGGACAGCCATTTAGTAGGGTCTGTAGCCATAGGACAAGGGGTAATGGTTTTAAGCTAAAAAAGGGCAGATGTAGACTACATATAAGGAAGACATTTTTTACAATGAGGGTGGTGAAGCACTGGAACAGGTTGCCCAGGTGGTGGATGCACCATCCCTGGAAACATTCAAGGTCAGGTTGGATGGGGCTTTGAGCAACCTGATCTAGTTGAAGATGTCCCTGGTTATTGCATGGGGGTTGGACTAGATGACCTTTAAAGGTTCCTTCCAACCAAACCTATTCTCTGATTGATTCTAAGATTGTTTTAGAGAGATTGAGTAAACCCAAATTTCTCATTGTTTGACTCTGGTATTTGCTCTTGCTGTTGGCTGCCTTTTGAAGATATAGAGTCCTATGCACTTAATACTTTAGATTGCATCCTGAAAAATCAATTCTTTTCAGAACAGATTGGTTATATTTTTGTTCTACAGATAAACTATTCTCTTGCACAAAATTAGTATTTTGCCATTCCAAGATGGATGCTAAATGTTTCCACCTAACATTTGACTAGGAAATCGCTTTTCACCAAAATAAGCGAGAATTTTCAGGAATAGCTAAAGACAGTGACGTGTCTGAAGTCAGGATTACTGTAGCAGAAATGAAGGGGAAATTGGTGCTTGTTTGCATGGGCAGTGCTCTAGTAACTCTGTCTATGATCTAAAGACTCTGACTCACAAGCTTGTGTCGGGCAATTTAAGAAGTTAGTACCTCTGGTCTTGCAGGTAGTATGTGCCTCAGCCAAGAGAGTTAGCTTAGACCATCTGATTCCAGTGTCGCAAACTGGGCTGTGAACTGCAGCATCAACTTGCCACCATGAGTTCTGCTACTGGAGTCAAGTCTCTGGGGTACAACAGGCAGCTCTTAAATTGCCAAAGGGAAAATGGATGTTCAGTTCCCCACTTGCTGCACAAGGTATGCACATGCACATGGTTTCAGGTATTTAGAAAGAACAGACCCAGAATGGTCTCTCACATTTCCCACTGTGGATGGTGCTGAAGTGCAGTGGTAGGCAACAACTGTCTGCATGTGGCAACTGGCACTAACCGTGCACATATGATCAGAGGTCTCTTCTGGGTCCTGTAGGACAAACGTGTGTCTCTGCATCTCATCTGAGTTCTGAACTATGTCCATTGCTTTTTGTGCAGCTGAGAAAAGAGTTTGAAGTTTTTCTGGCTAATTGGTCTGGTCACATCAAAGCGTTTTTTTATTCAGGAGACAATATAGCTCAGGAAAGGAGGAAATTTCAGCCAAGGTGGCAGAAGTCTATCATTCACCAATCTCACTGTGCACACATCTACAAGCATCTTTCAGCTCCCTGATTTTGCCTGTCTGAAAATGTGAACATGTGAACTGCAAACCACCTAATCTGCTGGGCTTGATTCTTGTGTGTGGACCATCAGACACCAGCCATCCGACAGGAGAGAGTAGCGAAGGGGCAGGTACTTTCACCCTGAAAATGAAACACTGGATTTATGCTTATTAGCATAGCAAGATTTCTGTTGCTTACTCCTCTTAACTCCACCAGCCGAATCTATAAAAACCAGTAAGTAGTAGCCAAGGAAAAGTGAAGAGCATGGCAGTACTCTAATAGCAAAGATAACACTGGAATAACATGGCTAATCACCTATTTGTTAAAGTCTTACTGTTTATTTTATTGCAGGTCAGTGAACAAAAATCAGTCATGAGATGTTAATCTCTCTCTATAGCTGTTTAATCTTAACCACCGCTTTGCCATTGATCTCCTACTCATGTGCAGCAATATCCCCTCCTCCCCTCTTGTAATTTCAAGGGGTCAGACTAATGGTGTTTCAGTTGGAGTGAAATTTGCTCAAGTCCTGACACTGGCTGCTGACTACTGCAAGAACAGAAGCCTCTGTTTAGAAGCTGATGGATGCTCTGAGCTCTAGGAATGAGCTTGTGCTAAATGTGACAGGGTAGGTCTGTCCCAGCAGTGAACACAGCCATGGACGAGTGGGATTGGATACTGCATTCCAGCATCCTGCTTCCCGCAGAGTAAACTAACTAGGCCAAAACAGCTGATGCTGCAGAAATTAATGGCTACAGAGTCAGGGAGGGTGATCTTAAGTCCCCTGTAGTCTTCTCATGTGACTGCCTTAGGCCTTGAATTTTGGCTCACAAGGCTTGAAAGGAAAGTGGGGAGATGCGTGGTATGGCCAAGAAGCTCCATTAATATCAGCACAAAGACTCAACAGTTAATCTGTAATTTCTGAATGTACCGAGCTATGGTTAGGCTTTTCCCCATGGGCAGCTCAGAATTGAAAGGACAGGTGTTTACAGCAACTACATTTTATTTTAGACTGATGTTAACAGGAAATTTGTGAGATGTTAAAAAAAAAGAAGAAAGGCTGTGAACCCGGTGAGCTGAAAGCAAGCTTTGAGTCCATGAGGACTTCTAAAAGACACTTTGAATCCCTGATGAAGTTTAACCATTCCCAGGCCTTCTTGTGTAGTACTGTCTTTTGGCATCTCCATAAGTAGATTCAGTGATTGAGAATCAGCAGGCAGAAGAAAAACAGTTTTACTTCACAAGTGATTGTTGTTTTTTCCTGAAGCAGATATTTTGCATTAGAGTACAGGTCCATCTCCAAGGCACAGGTTAATGCAGCTGCACAATATGTGACCATACTTTGGATGGATGCCTATGCTCTGGGTAGAAGTAGCTGAGAAACTTAATTTCTATCATTTTTATATGTAAAGAGCTCAAATAGAGTCTTTCTGCCCTACAGCCAGTGTTAAACACACCTCTCAGCAGTGGACGTTTCTACTACCCCACTGATCACTGAAACTTCTATGGAATTAAGTAGAAAGAGTCCTATAGAAACACCCCATGCTGTGTGCCCGGGCTTCCAGACAGAGAAGAGAGGGATGTGGTAGAGAACCATGTGCACCCAACTCTTATCCCAAGGTAGAGTTAGTGCAAAGATGAGGGTTGTGACAGCCCATCTAGGAAATGGGGAGTGTTCCTGCAGGGCATAGCATGGACATAACAGAGGCAAACCCTTAGAGACCTACAAATGGGGAATGAAAGATGGTTAGGCTTCAGCTCTACACTGGCATTGCAGGGAGAGGCTTTTTCTTTAGCTGAATCCTTTAAGGCAAAGTCCTTTAAGGCAATTAGAAAGCAGTATGATTAAAGAGAGGAGCTGAAGAAAATGGGATCATCCCAAGAGGTACAATCCTCATGTCACATGCAGGGAAGCTCACTCCTGCCCCACTTTGGATCCTGTGTAGGAGTTGCACAGCACTGTGGACAAGGGAAGTGTGTACTCCCTGCCTCCTCTTTGGCTCTATAACAGTAGCATGGTGGGTTGAGAAGCACTGCGGATACCCTGGGAAAATGTAAGCTCCCAACACATTGGCAGAGAAGCAGGAGAGAGGTGGCTAAGGGAAGAGTAGGGAATGTTAGTCTTGGATACAAGATATGAGGGGTGGGAAGGAAGGAATTTGCCAAGATTTAAAACCAAGAAACCCCCATAACAGAAGTTGTAATTGTATTACCAAAGCTACGGTAGAAAACACCATTTAGCTCACCCACAGCTAAGGGAGGTACATGAAGTCTGGGTCTTTGTTATGTCTTTGCTTCTTTGCTTTTGAATCTCTTCCAGGCTTCTCTGGAGAGATTCCTTGTTTTGCTTCTGTAGCTCCCTGCGGGATGCAAATGTTAATAAGCACAAGCACAGCATGCAGGGCTGAATCCATCAGGAGAGATAGGGACTGCGTGGCAGACCAGCTTCCCTCCTGCTGTGTGACATGTGATGCACATGGAGCTCAAGGCTGTGGGGGAGCCCCCTTACTTGGTCAAATCCAGCCCTGCTGCTGGAATGTTTTCCTAGCCCTCCTGCTCAGTGGAGCTCCAGTAAACAATAGGCTTTAGCAAATCAAGGACAAATAGTAAGGCAGAGTCTAATTCCTGTACGCGCTAGACTAATCTGATATTACTGGGTTCTTTATGGAGTCAGGTTTTTGTTAATTTTTTAGCTCGTGAGTGACACCTCCTGCCAAGGTATGATACAGTTGGTGTGAGAGCTCAATTAGGATTGACACTATATTATATATTAGTGCTACTATGAAAAATCACACGCTAAAAGAGTGCTAAGAAGAGCAGACAAGAGAGCCTTTGTGGGTTCTGGGTGGCCTGAAGTGACGCTCTAGCTGTAACTTCAGTAGTAATGTTGCAAAAACAGTTTTACTGTCTTGTGTGAACTCTTAGACCTACTTTGTCAACCTGTTGCTTTCCTCTGGTCAGTGAGTCCAGTTACTTGCTGTCCTTTTTATCTCTCCTTGCTGAACAAAGGTTGGTCTTTTGATAGCTGCTGCTGTACAATGATACATGATGCCTTGGGAGGAAGAAAGAGCCTTACATCATCTTGGGCTTCGAGGGTGCCACTGGGATAGTTTACAGACCTACTGCATGGGATCAGTTACAATACAGGTAGGTAAGGGGTCCCAGCTTCAAATTTTCTAATGCTCCTGAAGTTGCTCTCATTTTTGCTGTACTTCGAGAAGAAGCAGAGAAGAAGGGTTGCTCTTGCTATGGCCAGTAGCATAATTGACCTTTGCAAAAGTCCTAGTAGTAGCCCAAGCTTAAGAACAAACAAGTTATTGTCAGATATGAAGGCTGATTCTACCAGAAATGTGTAATCTTATTGTTTACCTCAACGTCCTCCTTTTGCAATTGTTATGAACTTCAAGAGCTAGACACTATTTCTAGGCTACAATGAGAGAACACCCGTACCTCCTCCCCTGCAAGAGAACAGGCAAGACCAAGGTTTACACTATACCCTTTCCATGTGCAGCTGTTGGAGCTCAGCCAGCTGTAACCTGGTGGCTCTGCTGGGCCAGGCACTGCTGCCCCATGTCCCCCTGCCCTGGCTTGGGGTGGGAGCTGGGGTGAAATGTGCTCACTTTGATTTCAGGCATACTCTGCAGCTCTAGGGGCTGTCAGGATGGCAAATGAATGTAGGGAGAGCTTGAAAGGTTGAATTCAGTGGTCCTTGAAGGAGAATTCATAGATGAGTATGTCGGCAAAGACTGTGTGCCAAGCCAAATGGGATACTCTTTTGTGGTCAGTGGAAAGTAAGATAACTGCTTCAGAGGTCCTGAGGGACAAATGAGCACAACTTTGCTGGCAATTTGAACCACCCAGCTTAGACATTTCAGTTGTCCACACAGTAGCTGAACTGCTGCATTTTACAGCCCTGTGGGAAAGTAATGGAATACTGGCGAGGAGGACTGTAAACACGCTCAAGTGACTTAGATGTGGGGTGCTGGAAAACACATATATCACACTAATTGTTGTTTAGTTTTGGGTGCTCAATGAGTAGAACATCTGCACTTAGATAACACAGGCCTGGGATGGACTCAGGGGCACCTTATCGAACATACATGAGATTCCTGCCCTCCTGCTGAAGACATCAAAGCACAGAGGAAAACTATGCCTGCCTGAATCCTTAAAATACAGTCCAGAACAACAAGTGTGAGCTCTCTCTCACTCCCTTACTAACAAGGACTCTCTTGCCATTAAGAACTCTCTCTTGCTCCGTGGTGCCTGTGTCCCCTGCTCGCATGCCTCTGTCTGGATGCTGCTTTGGAGATTCCACAATCCATGAGGTAGTGAGATTAAATTTGTTCTTTGCCTTTCATCCGTGGTTTTGTGGTTGTTGCTGTGTCCTGCCTGCACCGGCTCACACACCCTGTATGTACAGGTGCAGCCTAGGGATTATAATCTGCCATAACATCCTGGCAGGCAGCCTGCAGATGCTCAGCTCTTCATGTGGCAGCTCCTGAAATGTCTGAACAATGGGGTAGGAAACTCTGAGAAGCATCAGGCAGTCAGAATAGCAACTATTATATCCATCTCTGGCTAGGACGTCCCTTCTCATGAATTAGAAGTCTTGTGGATCTTAAATCCCACAAAGATGTGATTTAGGCTCCCTAAGTATCTATACATCTTGGTAAAGATAGTGCTTGCTTTTCAAGGAGATCTAAGCCAAGGCTTCAAAGTGATGGGGGATAACAGGTATCTCCACCATTTTACTTTGGTAGGAAATGGGAACGGGGAAGATAAGCAAACCTGAGATCCACAGAAATTGAATTCTGAGATAGGCTGGATTCCAGCTCTTTGAGTCTAGGACTTTTAAGGAGGTATAACCTGTGCTCCAAGAGTTACTGTTAATTAAAACAGTGGATTTAACCTCTTAAATTAATTAGCGCTTTGCAAAATAGCTTACCCTTAGTTTCCAAATTCAGCAAAGCATTTCTGTTTCTTTATCACAGACTGGGAATGATCTCAAACCCATGATTAAAGTTAAGCAGTGTTCTTGGCTGAAATAGAAACTGGAGATCCTAATAACAATGGCTTATCTTCCTCTTCAGAAAATTTTGTAACTTTGCTACTTCATGACCATCAAGGAAGTACCCCTGAGTCCACTAGAAACAGGATCTAGGCAAGTGCACAGTAACAGGAGATGAACAGAAAGACTGTTTCTGTTATTTTTTTGTCTCTGCTTGCATAACATTAGAATATAAATCAAAGCTAAAAAAACCACTGCCTGTACACACCACCCCCCCCAACCCAACAAAAACCCCAAACCGAAATCACCACAGGAACCCCATAAGTAGCTGGAAAACTTCTTTACACTCCTCTGCAGTATATTTCTAAAAATATCCTGGGTTGGGAATTCCTAGAGAAAAGGATTCCTGCCCATAAGGACTGTGACAGTAAAAACATATAAAAATATAGAGTTTAACGTTCACAGCCAACTGAGGGAGAGCTGATACACCCACTTACTCCAGGAGCAGAAGGGAAGATTCCTTCTGTGAACCTACATGTTGTAGAATGCCCCTACATGGCATCTAGTGGCATTTCTATTTCTTGACGTGAGAAAATTCAACTGAGAGGTTACTGTGAGCCGGAGTGTAGCTCTAGCTCTTTTTGGACACCTGATGGCAGTCCTTCCTTAATATTACGGTAAGTATGACTAAGGTAAAAAAATTTTAAAAGTGCACCAGAAAGACTGTGAATTACATGTGAATAATCTACTATAGTTTGATTACAATTCCACAGCAACTTTTAATGGTTGCTCGGGAAACATCACTAAAGCCTGTGTTACTGAAAAAAAATCTACATATTCCAGCACAAATGCACTTTTATTAAATAGCTGGGCCATACAGAATGCTTTTCTGTGATTTCAGTAATGAATTAACTATTATAATATCTCCTTTATTTTTTAAAGGGCAATTACACTTATATGACTAAGGATATGCTGCTAGAAAAACTTGCTCTGAACACAGGCAAGGTCCTTGTGAAGCAGGCTGTATCTCCTTGGACCTGGTATAGCCTCCTTCCCCACTCCTCTTTATGGTTAATTACAGCATCCTGGTGGGAATGCTTCTCTGTAAAGCACTATGCCAAAGGCCCAGGAGCTGGGTTACAGTTGGAGTGATTGTGAGTAATTGGACTGCCCTCTTCTTGCTTCTCCCTGGAACACTGCAAGGTAGAGGTGAATAGTTCAGCTTTTTGCTGTGTTTGAAGAGAGAAGGCTGGAGCTAGTTTACTGTTACTCACGGGGCAAAAGCAAAAGAGGCAAATGACTTGAGTTTAAACTGCAACATTTTTTTAAAAGGCACAGATATTACAGGACCCAAATGCAATGTGTCTTCATGCAGTGGAGATTCCTTACACTTTATTGCTTATAACACACCAGTCTAGGCAGTGGGCTGGTGGGAGAAGGAGCCACTAGCTTACCATTGCTATGGCCAAAGGCAGGGGACACTGGTACCACTGAACTGGTACCTCTTCGTTGGTGGTCTCTCTCAGCCCTAAAGGGCAGAAAATATCACAAATTTTTTGATAGATTCTGCAAGGTGTGTGATGCTAGCAATGCTGAAAACCTTTTAAGTGCGTTGGGAATGGGATACCACTTTTAGACTGGGACTTAAATGGAGGTATTAGTGTCAGGATAGGATTGAAGAGTTTTAACTGGTGGTGCAGGGCCAAGATGGGATCTGATGAGTAATGCTGGAGTATCTCCTTTTTGTTTACTGAAGGCTTTTTTTTTTTTTTTTGTATCCATCTGTTTATTCATCTACATTTATCTGCTGTATGTAGTTTTGCATGGACCAAATACAGAATTTCTTTTTCTGGTAGCCTGGGGACAATTTCCAGCAGAGGTGGAACAGAGGAACAGCACATCAGAGCCAAACACGCCGCTTCATCCCTTTGAAGAACAAAGCCATCTCCCTGAATCCCTGAAGGTCAGGAACTGAAGACAAAGAGTGCTTTTTCTGCTACCAGTTTGATTGTTTGGGTTGGCAAAGTCCCACACCAGTTTGCAGGCGAGAAAGGAACCATGAAATCAGTGGTCAGCCAGGTTACATGTGTCCTCAGGTCTTCTTCCCTAGTAACTGTTGCTCTTTCTTAAATATATGTGAGTAGAGCTCCTCTGGCTGAAGTCTGGGCTCGTGTCTGGCTGCTTACATGGGTTTCTGAATTGATGGGAACAGAGTAGTTGATATAGGTCACCACTGCGGCCTTTGCTGCCTAAACTCTGTCATTTACACCTAACACAGCACCCACGTGTGAGCTTGCGTGATTGCAGTAAATCCTGCAAGTTATGCCCCATATAATTAGAAAGGTATCTGAACTGGGTATACAGAAGTTATCCTGATGTCTAAAACTGCTCAGGTCTTACAAACTCCCTGAGACGTGATGGATCTTACCACATGGCGGTTTTATTCCCAAAGAATGGGTATGTGACTTTGTGTGATTTGACACAGAGATATTTCCAGACTCTAGAGCATGTTTTCTCTGCAGGTGCACAGGCAACACAGATGACCTTGCAGTCACAGAGTTGCTGGTTTGTTCTGTTTAATCTGTGTGTCTGCCTTCCATAGGACTGCCACGTATTGCAAGTAAAAATTGGCTTGGTTTAGCACTGCTTTCTTATTCTCCTCTTTTTCACACTGCAATAAAGGGATAATTGAAGGCTCTCTGGCAGGTGCCATCTCTGATCTTTTTTCTGGGATCCAAGAGGTATTCCTAAAATGTAGATGCTGAATCTCCTTGAACAAGCGTCATATAATGCCTATGCAAGAGTCAGAGTACCCTTCTGAGAGCTGGCTTCTGTAAACATAGCACTTGATGCAATATAACATAGATTACTACAATCTAAACATAGAATGTATGAACCTGCCTAAACACGACCCCAGATTAAGACCTGCTGTGTTGGTACACTCTGCTAAACAGCATACAACAGCTTACCAAAAAACCACAGAAGTATGGAAGGAAGTCTCTGTCTTGCAGGGTTAAGATATTCACATCTTTGTTCCTCTGACAAATGCTTCATCCTCAGACCTACAGCACTCTTTCTTAGCTGGAAAATTTATCAGTTTACAAGAGAATGAGTCAAAGAGACCATGAAGGATCTGCAGAGTCCATACAAAATAAGGAGGACAGAAAACCTGTAGCAAAGAGGTAGGCTGTGCATGGAGAGTTTTACTTGTTTATACAAGTGTTTATAAGGTATACTACTATGATGGATGCATTTGACTCTAACCAAACTAGCAGTAGTGGTGTTCAGGCTCCAAAGGAGGTAACAGCGTGAGCCATAGCCAGGGCAAGGACTCTTCTAGTTTCAATGTGTTCTTTGAAAACCCATAAAGGAGCAGAGTGACCCAGTAATGCATTAATGCATTATGCATTGATGCATTCAAGCAATATGAGCTTGAAACACTAATCATGCGATTATATGAGAATAACAGGCAATTTTTCCACAACTCGTTTATCAAGGAACGAATGTTGTAGGTACAAGGAGTCTCACGCGTACCTTTCTCTTCACATGTAATTTGTTTGGCTATGAGACCACTACTTTATTCCATAAATATTATAGCCTAAGTGACCCTTTTTGAGCTCTGCCTGCTAGGCAGCGCAGCTGCAGGGTGGTGATCTCCCCTTGAGCTGGGATGCCTCTCAAGGTTGCTCCTCAAGGCAGAGAGACCCTTTACCAACTGCAGATCTTCGGTAAGTGATCAGTATCACACATAACCTTGCAGTATGGTAACTTTGACTTACGTCTGGCTAGTTCTGGATCATTGTTCAAACAATAGTGACATACAGTAAGAATGAACCTTGCCATTGAACTTTATTAGGTCGCACTTTTACAACATCAAATTAAAACCGCTTTTGCTAACACCTCTAATTGAGCTAAATCACCTATTCATGACAGATTGGTGTAGTTGGCAGGATCCTAAATCACGATTCACAACAACTGCCCAGCAAAGCAACTTTGGCTTCTTGGTGAAGCCAAGCAGTGCAAAGTAGTACCAGATGCCAGGAGCTAGCAAAGGTTAGGTATTGTCCCCTGATAATTTCTGGTTTGAAACCTGAGTGGACTGGAGAAGAGGACTTGGCAGAGTACAGAGAGAGTACATCTTTGGCGACCAGATGACAATCCCAAAGGGAAGCAACAACTTCAGATAAAATTCACACTGTCATACCTACTCTGTGGTCTTGAATGCTGCCTGAATGCTTATATTAGGCTGTAACAAGGAGATATATTAGTTTATTGTAGGATGTTGCCAGCTATCATCCACGTATCCTCAACACTGCTAGTCTAACAGTAGTAGCTGCTTTCCATAGAATGAAGTCCCTTCCTTTATTAGTATGGGAGAACTGGAATAGTCTGTAACAGACACCACCCCACACACCCTCACCCCACCCCCCAATAAGATCTGCAAGCAATTAAGAAATGTGCTGCACTGCAGCTTTGACACACACTCTCAAGACTAGCAGCAGGACTGAATTACCCCATCGGTAACTACAACTGCACATGGAGGCTGTAGACCTTGTCATGATGCTGAAAGGCCATCAAGGCTCTAAGCTGTAATGGCAGATGTGAGAAGGAAATAGTTCAACTGTGTTTATTCTGAGCAAGAATAAAAATAATCCACCTGTGGACCACATTCCCAGAATGCCAGACCAATGCACTGCAAGCTGGAACAGACCATTACAGGTAAGAGATATCTTCACTCAGAACCCTATTACAGATACTGAAAAACCAACAAATCACTCACATTTGCAGAACTATGAGGTTGCTGAGGGCCTCGTAATCTCAAAGATCTTTTCAATAGGAATGCTGTTCTGTGAAGACAGGTAAAGAGAGAGCTTCAGCTTTTAGAAATAATATTCTTTAAAGTGAATGTATAAAATCCAGTCCATATCCCCTTCCTTTGATATCTGAAACAGCTTTCACATGAACTCCTAGTATTCTTTCATGCTGCTAATAAGGCATAAACTCTACATGGTTTTGGTCTTCATGGTATTGATTATGCTGTCCCTTTGTTTGATCAGCCTTGATTTTTCTTTACATTGGCTGTTTGACAGTGAATGGTCTGATTCTGCAGTTAGGATGGAAGGTCTTTTTGCCTGACCAGGGAGACACCTTTGTGAATGATGTGATTGCCTCTGCTTTCATTGGTTTGAGTTTGGGAATGGCCACCCTAGCAGCACTAGATGCATGTGGCCATTCTCATTAATTCTATGGCAAAAGAAGCACCAAGCTTAGCAATTCCCCCTCTTTTATTCCCGCTGTGGGGCTTCTAATCAAGTTGGATTTGATTTTTGAAGGCATACACTTGGCAACCCTGATTCTCTAGTAGAGCTGCTGCTTGTTTGCTCTGCTTTGAGAAATACGGATCTATGCCAGCCCCTCCTCCAGTTACACCTACCCAGGGTTTATCTGCTGGTATGGCCAGGCGAGTGTGAAAAGTGACCTTCACAAAGGTCACTTCACACAGATATGCCACAGATATGCCAGATATGCTTCTATTATGTGACAAGTGTGATAGCCTGATGAAGAAAAGGACTTTCCGGAAATGAGGCTGGTCCCTAACCCTGAGGTGAACTGACCCCTGATATTTTCACAAAAGCAAGAAATGCCTCTGTTGCAAGGCAGGGAGAGGGGCAGCACTGCGTTTGTGCTCTTCCTGGGGAAAAAAACAGAAGCCACTAGTGGATGCTTGAGGAAGAGCTGCACCAGTAGGCATCAAACTTTCTCAGTGTATTTCCCCATTCTCTGGTAACCTGCAGATCAGGACCTTCGTGAGCAAAAAGTGTTGTTTTGGAAGTTAAGAGCCTTTGCTTGTTTTTTACTAACACACACTTGTCCAATCACTTTTTGAAACCTGAGTAATTGACATTGCAACATCACCACCATTTAAATAGGGCTGCGTGGGAAAAGGTCTCTGGTTTTAAGCTGTCCACTGTTAATTTAATTTGCTAACCAGTGTGCTTAATAAACTTAGTAAACTTAGTAAGAGCAAGTTTGGGCCTCAAACTCTTGAATTTGTCATGCACAGAGCACAGATAACAGAGGATACTTAGATATTTTCCTCACACCATAGTACATTTAATACCAGATATAAGTACCCTAGAGCAAGAAATAAAGCAACAAGGAGGTCCATGTGTCTGTCTACATTGTTACCCACTGCAGGTCTCATTTTCAGGGCTGGTATGGAGGATATCTTGTCAATATGCTACTTAATTGAATTGGAAGGAATAAATTTATTTTAAAATGCATTATTTAATGCTCATCAGCTAATGCATTAACAAATACCATGTAAAACCGGAACAGGAGTAGGATTTAGGACTCCTGCAAAGGGCTACCATTCACAAGTGTGGCAGCTGGTAGCATTTTTGCCAACTTTGTATTGCAAAGCCCCTCCAAACCTTCACTGTAAATCGAGGTTCTGCAAACTATTGGCTGCTTTTTCCTTACATGCCATGTCCTTAAAATTTTTAACACCATCACACCTGGCCACGCGATGTCAACTTCTTGAGGACAAATGCAAAGGTCTCTGGAAAGCAATGCATTAACTTGGACTGGAGTGTAAATTCCTTTTGATAGACTGTAAACCGTCACCTTTTCTCAAGTGAAAACTGGAAGTCAGGTGTTGAATCCTGCGGACAAACCACTTATAAATTTTGGATGAGGTTTGTCCCTTGACACAACCCTCGGGCTTTGCTGAGACGTTTATGAGGCGTTTTAACCCTACGTCCCCGGGACAAGATGGCGGCAGCACCGCCGCGGGCCCGCGCTGGTGCCTCACAAACACGGCCTCCAAGTCAGGCGCTTCCAGCCAGGATGGGGACAGCGGGGCTAAGAAAGCGGCATTTCGGGGCACCCTTTCCTGGTGAGGGCGGAGAGTTCCCCCTCAGCGGCTCAGCCCAAAATGGTGGCGCGTCTTGTCTACACACGCAAACCCGCCCGCACACAGAAGAACGAGAGGAGTAACATCCCCACTCCACCACAGCGGGTAGTGAGGATGGGGATTTTTATCCGATCTTCGCCTTGCCCCTCCTTTCCCCGGCGGAGCAGCGGGCGGAAGAGAACAGCCGCTCCCCTTCGCCGCCGTCTTGCAGGGCGGGGCGAGGGGCGGGCTGGTTCTGTGCTGTTCCTAGTAACCGCTGTCCCGGTTACATTCAAAAAATCTCCCGGTAAGCAAGGCGCCCTTTCTCGCTTGCCCTCCTTCCCCGGCTGTGGCGAGGGGCAGCCGCCCAACGTCGCGCGGGGCTCGCCATCCCGCATGTAGGTGAGGCGGAGGGTCCGCCTGCCCCGCTCTCCCCAGGAGCTGAGGGGCCGCTGGCGTGAGGGAGGCGGTGGAGGGGCTGTAACGGCCCAGGGCGGGCGCCGTGCCCGGGAGCAGCTCGGGGCGAGGTGCCGTGTGTCTGCGCGGCGGGGGGCGAGGCCGCGGGTAGGCTTCTCGGGGAGAGCGTGGGCCTTGGCCGACGAGTGCTGGCTGAAGGGCAGAAGGCGGGTGCTGACCCTGCTCGGTGTCGCTCTCTCCAGCTATGGCATCTCGGGAGGGTTTGGAAACGTACTCCTTCAGCCTGAGCGGTGTAAGAGAGCGGATGCGGGAGAAGAAACACGGTGCCTTGAGGACTGCAAAGCTGAATGCCTCGCTCGCATCAAAAATCAAAACGAAAATTATTAGTGAGTGTATATATTCTACCTTGCAGCACGTGTAGAAGTGGGCATCTACGTTGGCATATCACTGCCTTTATGTGTGGCCGGTGGTGGGTGGTTGTCTCTAACCCAGAGCTTATATTTAACAGCTGCTCCTCTGCTTGTGGGTTTCTAGAGAATTCGGTACCCTGCCAATGAGTGCCCACTACCACTTGAAGTGACCAAACGTGTTTGAGGTATCTGTGACTGGCGGGTTTAACACAGAACCTTTGGAGCAGCAGCTGAGGGCATCACAGATGGCATTAGATGGCTGTGTCTGGGTAACTAAGTCCTCAGCATCCAAAAAAACCCAAAAATAAGAGGTGTGGGAGTTATTCCAGTGTATATGCAATGCTGTGCAGAAAGTAGCCCATCTGATTTGTTCTTATGGGGGAAATAATGCAACAATAGCGCATAACCTTGAAAAAGTTAGATATTTCTGTTAGATATTTCTGTTGAAAAAGTTAGATATTTCTGTTTCTGTTCATTTGTTTTGAAATGGGGAAACATGGATCTAAATGTGCTCAATGGCTACTACAAAGGACAGTAGTTTTTTCTCCCTCTTTTTGGATGGAGGTGAGGACTTAGAGCTATAGGTGACTTGTTCAAAGTCAGAAACGTATCTTCTAAACTCAGCATCTGAACATGCCATTGTTCATTAAGAAGTGAAGCAGTAGCTTGCTCACTGAGCGTGACCCACTGAAGATTGAGAGGATGTCTGAAGTGTTGCAGGAACATTTGCCTGCTCTTCTCTGGGGACTTCTGTTGCTGGAAGGAATTTTACTGCTGACTTTGTGTAGAGGTTATTGAGTTGTAGAGATCTGATCCCAAGGAAGACTATTCTGGGAAGAGGCGTGGATGAGACCTTGGATTCTGATTCCCTTCAGTACTTCTCTATCACTTGCAGACAACTCCTCCACTTTTAAACTATCCCTAAAACATAACAATAAAGCACTGGCCCTGGCCCTCAATGCGGAGAAAGCCAATGCACAGCGGCTCATGCAGAAGACAATCGTCTTACAGAAGGAGCTGGAGCAGTGCCACTTTGAGAACGCTGTGCTGCGGCACAAAGTCTCCTTCCAGGTATGGCACTAACAGTGCTGCTGGCATGGGGAGAGGTGGTGGGTGAGGTATGCAGCACTGGCATCCCAACCTTGGGAGGAGTGAGCTGTCACTGATTGTCCGTGCTCTCTGCATATGAAAAATGTTACTGTTCATTTGCATACTCTTTCTTCTAAACTGTGTTCACCCCAGAACATGCCTTGCTCTGGCTATCAGCATCCTTTTTGGAATAGATGTTTTGACTTAACGTCTTTGTGATTTCTCTCTATTTATTACCTTAACATAGAATAACATCTTGAAAGAATTTGAAAACCTTATGGCTGCAGTTAAGGTGGCCCGACTGACTGAGGTAAACCATGGGAAATGGTGAGCACATTCTTCTGGGGAGGGAGCTGTGTTTATCTCTGTCTTTTGCTTTGTGTTGCCTGCTCACTTCAGTATTTGATGCTTTGACTGTTTTTCTTTGCTTGCTTGAATGGTGCTGGCTGTATTCTTGTTTTTAGCTTGATATTAATGATTTTCAGGGTAGCTTCTTCTGTAAGAAAGGCTACCATTTTAAACTGCCTTCCTCTGGGTCATTGGCTATTGGGTATTGGTCAGTAGGCTCTTCTGCTAAGTGACTTCTTTTTAATTTCTTTATTTAAAGTGTTGCTATGGCAAACTGGAATAGGGAATGGGACACTTTGTGTATGTCCTGTCTCATGGGTGAGTGGGAGGGAAAATATTCCTGCTCCTAGTCTCAGATGATCTGAACTAGTTTAATTTCATCCTTAAACCTGCAGAAACAGAATTCGACTGTGCTGCAGTTTATTCTGTAATTTGTGCAATTTTTTTAAATGGGAGAAAGTCACTGTCAGGATTTGAAATGCTTTTCAGGGTGAAACCAAGCTGCTGCTTTTTCTGTGCAGGAGGCTGCATAGGATACTGTGAGAGCTTTAAACTACCCTTTTATTTGTCTGGTTTCCAGTTCCATACAAGTTCTGCATCCTTGTCCAATGGCCAGAAGAACAGCATGAGTGATGATAGCTGGGCCTATGATGTTGCAGATGGTCAGCTTATGAGGTGGGCTTTAAAATGTCACATATCACCAAGCTTGTCCTGAATTTCTACATGCTGATCTTCCTCTTGTGTTTTATGTGTGTGCCCACTTGTCTGTTTTACATTAGATGTTTTCTCTAAACCACTACTGCTTGATGTTTTCCTTTACTCTGCGTATTTCTGCTGCAATTCCTTGACTTATTTGTCCTAATGCCAGTCTACATATAAACAGGTCCTTCTCCCTCTTTTCTTTGAAAGCACATTGCTTTTTGGTAGCTTTTTCTTTGTAGCTGGTGAGCACTGCAAGATTTCCTTGAGTGAGTGAGCTGGCTGCTTTGACATTTTGATGCTTAACAGACGTCTGCTTTTATGATGTACACTTGTGTTTTGAATAACACAGAGCAGGATCTCTTAAACTATATTTGAAGCTCTTTTCCTTCTCTGTCTAGTCTCCCCTTTGAACAGAGGGGAATCCTTAGAGCTGCTCACATACCTCCAAGCTGCTGCTTTGGTATTCTACAGCAAGGTGAACCTGTGGTCACAACCTGTGCACTGAAAGGCCTCACTTCGTTGTGTATTTTTCTCTGCTTCTGTGTTTAATCCTGCTTCTCCTGCTTCTGTCTGCAGTGGTGTGCTTTCCTTATGAGTTGTGCTTGCACAAAAATTGGGACTCTGTCCTGGCTGGGCAGTGCTTGTTCTTCAGCACTTGAACCCTTCAGAAATGTATTTCAGCAACTTCTGATGGAGGTGAAAGCTGTGGCTACTCTGCTGGATTCTGGGGCCTGTCACAGGTATGGAATGTGCTCTCTTGCTGTTATTGCTTCTCACTAGGGTTGCAGGGATGCCAATGAGGGTGCCCGTTTCCAAGCTCTGTGATGCAGAACAGCAAGGTGGCTCCACAGCAGTAACGTTGTCCTCACTGGATCTTCAGAGACCTGCTTCTAAAGAGCCACTGGAAACTGTGCCCGTTGCCTCCAAAGACACTTTGCCACCACAGCTGGCTGAGAAGCCTCAGTCCCACCAGGAGGAGAATGGGAAGAAGCCGACTGAAGCAATGGAAGCACAAGAAGCTTTTCTTGAACCTGGCATCTTTGGAGGTAAAAATGCATCTTCTGCCATTCTTCTGGTATGACTTTGCCTGTCTGTGTTCAGAAATGAGTGCAGTGCCAGTTAGTTCCTAACCATCACTCCAGCAGCTCCTAATTACTGTTAGGGACTGCATGCTTCAGTGACGCTGTTATTGCCAGAATTGCTTATATCCCAGAATGATATGTTTTGGTTAGGATATTTGGAATGTTTGTAATAGCTCAAGGTCATTTTCTGTGAAATAGGCACTGATTTTCAGAAATGTCTTAAGGTGCAGAATCTGACTAAGTGCACATATTCTATTCCTTGTGGATTTGCCATATAAATACTAACTCATACAGGTGCATTCCTAAGTATGGTTAAGAGACTTTGCTGCGGGCTGCCTTTCTGTTCTGAGGGGAGCCAGCTGAGCATTTCTGTTACTCAGTGAGTTTGGGGAGCCCCTGTAGAGACAAAATCATGCTTTTTGTATGCTCTGGATTTCTGGGAGTGTGTGGGGCATGGTTTTAGTGGTATTGGGAAAGCTGGCATTTGCCTGCTGCATTTCTAAGACTTAGGAATTTTTTCTTTCCAACAGTGCACCACTCAGCAAAATCAGAACAGTTTGCCAGCGCTTGCCTGGGAAAGTCATCCCCTTTCATATAGAATCATATGGGGTTGGAAGGGACCTCTGGAGATCATTTAGTCTAGCCCTCCCCGCCGGAGTGGGTCTACCTAGAGCACGTTGCCCAGGAACTTGTCCAGGCGGGTTTTGAATGTCTCCAGAGAAGGAGACTCCACCACCTCTCTGGGCAGCCTGTTCCAGGGCTCTACCACTCTCACAGTAAAGAAGTTCCTCCTCATGTTCAGGTGGAACCTCTTATACTCCAGTTTATGCCCATTTCCTCTTGTCCTGTCACTGGGCATCACTGAGAAAAGACCAGCCCCGTCCTCCTGACACCCTCCCTTTAAGTATTCATACACATTGATCAGATCTCCCCTAAGCTTTCTCTTCTCTAGACTAAAAAGACCCAAGTCCCTCAGGCCCTCCTTGTAGGGGAGATGCTCCAAGCCTATCATCATCTTTGTGGCCCTTTGCTGTACCCTCTCCAGCAGTTCCCTGTCCTTCTTGAACTGGGGAGCTCAGAACTAGACACAGTACTCCAGATGGGGCCTCACCAGGGCAGAGTAGAGGGGTAGGATGACCTCCCTTAACCTGCTGGCCACACTCTTCTTAATGCACCCCAGGATGCAATATGAGGGCAATAAAGTGACAAACCATTTCTTTGATAATCTCTCACAAGGGCATATTACTCAGAGAAGAAAGCGTTCCACACTGTTTGCAACAAGCACTCCATCTTCTGATGTGGATGTCTTCCCATGTGTCAGTTCCACTCAGACTGATCGGTGGAGCATCACAAAGGACAGCAGCAGTTCCAGCAAGACCAACACACAACCACAGTTGAAATCTCCCAGCCCTCTGGTTTCATCTACTCAAACCACTGTTACTCCTGATAGAAAATCTTTGGGTAAAGAGATTTTATATGATCAGCCACAGGCTAAAGAAACGGGGTGTGGTGCTGAAACAGACCCCAGTTGTAGCCAAGTCCCTGTGTTTGTTCCTGTAAAGGTTAAAAGCAAAGGTAGTTGTAAAGCTGGTGAAAACGCAACTGTTAAAAAAGCAAGCACAAGAAAAAAGAAAAAAAATACAATTAAAAACAATGCAGAAAGTAGTCCTGATCGACTTCGAGGTGAAGAAATAGCTCAAAATGCAAAGAAGCTTCTTAAGCCAAAAATTGCAACATGTGCTAGTGAGTCTGAAGTTTCTGAGAAGAGGCAGAAGTCTTGTGAGGGGGCTTTCAACAAGAACAGAGGCTGTGATGTGGAACAACGTTCCCATTCTCCTGATGAAGTCCAAGATCTCAGAAGAGCAAATGTGATGAATCCAGCACAGCTGCACAATCTTGGAAGTGACTTACTGCAACAAGTTAGGAAGGAAGATATCTTTGAGATCCAAAGCACGAGCTTATCAAAAAGCCCGGTTCATGCCTTCTCAAGTAATGAAATTCCCTCAGGTGATTCCAGTCTACAAAATTCACTTTTGAGGAAAGAGGCCTCAAGTGCCTGTGCTTTTCCAGAGGACTTGGGTGTGAACACACAGAGCATCAGACGGAAAACCAGCAGAAAAACTAGAGTAATTAGGCAAATAGATGACTCTGAGGAGAATCTGCCAAACAGTGTGAAAATACCAGAGGCCAAAGCTGAAGAACAGCCAAAAAGAAGCCAGACAAGCAGGAAGATGACTGTCAGGAAAAGCAGTTGCAGTGATCAGAGAAAGGAAGTTGGGGTTTTTGGGCCGTGTATAGATATTCAAGGAGTAGCTAAGGAGAGTACAAAGGATTCACTGAGTAATCTTAAATGTAGCAGGAAAACTTACATTGTCCGTCCTTTGGATCTTGAGGGAAACATGGAACATGTCCAGACAGATTTTGAAGGGGTTGAAGTTGTATCTCCCAGGCCTGTTCCTGAGAGCAAACCTAGCAAAATCCCCAGATTTCAGAGGATGGTAGCTCCTCAGAGCAGTAAAAAACAGACAGGAGACCTTCAAGAAAAGGGGCAAGCTAAAGTTGGAAACAACATGAGTGCTTCAAATAAAGAGGCTTGTCCCAAACGAAAGTGTCAGAGGAAGAGGAACACCTCTGGTCCTCCAGAGACCAGTTCCCTGGCCAAACAAAGTGATGGTGCCAAGGCGCTCTTTGGAGGTTCAGCAGAACTTGCATCCAAGCAAACTGTCCTGACGCTTAAGTTTTCCAGCATTACAGATCTGCTCCCTAAGCTAGATGCTTTCCTGGAGGAGCAGATAGCTGACATATCACTTAGTAAAAATCTTATGGACTCTTCATACAGTCTTCAGTTCTCTGCGACTTGTTCTTCACCTTTGCCTGTCGGCTCCAGGCTTACAGATGTCCGAGTTTCCAGGAGCTTAAGTACAGAAGGCAACAGAGTGCCAGAGAAATCCTCTGTTTGGCCAGAAAGCTCCCTGATATCGAAAGAAAACACTGCAGAAGAAACACCTGGGGAAAGAAACCAGGTTGAGTCAACTTATCGGAGCTCACCTTCACAGAAACCTGGTAAGTGGTAGGTTGGGGGAAGAAACCTGGATTTGGAGACAAGTGCTGAAATTCACGCAGCAAATGCTTATGTTTTTCTTCCCTTCTTTTTTTTTTTTCCTTAAATTGTTAAAGATCAGTGTCCAACATACTGTTTACACTTCTACTTGTGCTGGCCAGTCATTTCTGTGGCTGCATTTGCTTCTAGTTTATCAGCATTCCTGTAAGAATTTCTGGCCACTTGTTCATGTGTGCTGCGAGTCCCACTTTACCACACTTGTGGTGCCTGTCAATTTAGGAAAGCAATTACTCAAGCAGTTGAAAAGTAGTTTTCTGACCTTGCCTACCAGAGTCAGCAAAATTGGGGCATAGAATATGATGAAGATGGCAGGCTTTTTAGTGCAGAATGGTTAGTGCTGCAAAAATTCAGGCTATACCTCTAGTGAATTCTTCAGTGAAATTCATCAGTAGCTACCTAAATTCTCTTGGTTCTGTGGTTTTGGTTAGTTTTTTAAAAAGGATGTGGAGGGTGTATCACTTGGCTGACAATATCATAGTTAAGATGAGCCCTTTGGGGAGCTTGCTGTCATTGGATACTCTTGTAAAGAGAGCTGTTTTGTGGGGTTTTTCTTTCTTATAGCTGTTTACTACCAGGCCTGTTATAGCTAGAGCGGACTGTACTTCGTAGTAGCTCCTCCAGGCTGGAAGCTCTGGACATTAGAACTATCAACTATAGTTTTTAAATAATTTATCTATTACATCAGGGTCCAATGGTACTAGCAGTATTAGTGACCTGTGTCTTTTTCAGTGAGGAACCTAATTTGATTCTGAGATGACTTGTGAGGAGCAGGTCTGGAATTTTTGGATAAAAATGGTCTCTCAGGTTTAAAGGAAACATGATTTGATTCACAGTGCAGTTTTCCGAGAAACATGGTTCAGAATGCAACTCTTCTCTGTTTGGCAGCTGTATTTCTTAGGATATCTGGAAATAATTTGGAAACACTTTGATCAACTCGTGTGAATGTCTCCTTTTGCAGAGATCAGGCCACTACAGGACTCGACCAATGTAAGCACTCTGTCTTCCTCCAGCTTGGAAGAAGTGTCGTCCAGGCGGAGACGGCAGCCAGTCTGCTATACAGAGCCAAAACTCAACAGGTTGGGCTTTTAAACTATTCTTTTCCATGCTGTAACCCCTAACCCCTGCTCTGCTCACTCTAGAGGGCTGGATCCTCTGTGTCTTTTGTTTGTTTTCAAATTCCTCATGCTATGTGTTTCTATGACCCCTCCTCTTCTACTACAGTGTGGTTAATCCAGAATTCAGCATTAGCACAGATGCATGTGCAGGTTTCTGGTAAGAAGCTACCCAAGATGTTACTTCCCTCAGTGAAATTAGCACATCTCTTAGCAGATTGCATCTGTGGTACTCCAGTGCTAATGAGGGATTAGCCTCGAGGATAAAATACAGGTTCAATTAAGACAGCTAAGTGAAAACCCTAATTTCACTTGCTGCTGTTCTGTTATGTCTAAAGTTTTATAGAACAACTGAGCAATAATTCCATTTTAATCAGATTTCAGTGGAGAAAATACTAGTCTTGAGGAGGTTTCTCCCCTGTAAGCAGGCTGTATCTGTATTCTCTTTTTATGGCAGATACAAGTAGCTAAACAAGTAGTTGCAGCGTTTTCCTAAGGAACTGTAGATTCAGTACATCCAATGGCTACTGTACAGAACCATTTAACTCCTAAAGTGATGACTTAGTATTATGCAATAGGGTAACAACGTTTTTTCCCCTGAAAAGTGTTACAGTTCAAACTTTCTGTAAAGAGTTAGTTATACTGGGTCAGAAGATAGTCTGTACTGGTACAGCTGTTTCCATACTGGACAAGGAATGAACTGTACCGCTCAGTCATATTATAGCAGAATCATTTCAGTAAAATCAGAAATTTTAGAGACTGAAATCTTACGTGTATTCAAGAAATACCTTGATGGTTCAACCTAACCCTTTTGGTTCTGCAGCAAACTGAGGCGGGGTGACCCATTTACAGACATGCAGTTCTTCTCTCCCTGTAAAAAGAAAACTGCCAAAGAAATGACTACGAGGATCAAAACCAAAAAAGAATGGTTTCCTGAAGATTGTCCCAGTGCCAAGATAGACAAGCTAATAACAATGGGAGGAGACATGGAGCCAGAAGTGAATTGCTGAATGAAGAGGCAGTCCCCAAGCTCCTAGGGGCCTGTGCATCTTTGCTAGAGTATCACTTATGTTTTACATAGCTTATTTTTTCTTTTAATTTTGAAGTCTAAATAAAGTCTTCTACATAAACAGTATAAAAGCTTTGTGACATTTATTCTCCTCCCAGCCAGCCACCTGTCCCTGCCAGCTCTCTTCTGTCCCCACATGAGCCTGGGCAGAGTACACCTTGGAGGGCTGATCTGGCACTGCAGATCCCCACAAGGGCTGCTGGAAGGGAATGAAAGGGTTGCAGCAGCCCAGGCTTTGACAGCAAGCAGAAAAGATGCTAACATACTGCCTAGCATTAACTCCTGTAAAAGTTGGCTTCTATACAGGTAGGGCATCCGTGGGGAAGTCACCTTTAGGGTTGACTACTTGAAGCCTCAGACAGTCCTCAAAGTCAGAGCTCTCTGCTTTTCTGGAAGGGAGCCTTGTCACGTCACAGATGCACTGTGAGGGGATTTATGAGTTGAAAACAGCCCACCAGCCCTGGGCACGCAATACTTAGGACACAGATGCACACGTGTAACTACATCAAGTATCAGCACTATACTTTGAAGACAATTTTTGCTTAAGGCTGCTGCTGGGACAGTTGGTGCAAAGTTGGTGATGGGAGCTACGAGGGCCCAGCCCAAGAGTTCTGTGAAGCAGCTGGTAAACTGTGAAGTATCAACTGTGTTTCAGGAAATCCTCTGCTTTTTTCACGGCAGGCTAGGTCCACTGGCCTCCAGCACTTGCTCCTTTAGGGACTTCTGATCTCTAACTTTGAAGGTTATTATGTTAGATCTTTGAGGGACTGCTGGGGGAAACTGATTGTATTAGTAGTAAAGGGGAAGGGAACATGCCTTCTTGGAAGCTGGAAAAATACTGCTTCTTTCTCCATGGCAGAGCAAGGAGAGGGATGATCTGTTCTTATGACCATGCTTATGGCTTCTCCCAACACAGAGACAAATGTTCCTGTCCCACTTCAGCAACTTCCATCAGTTCATGAGAACATACTGGGTCTTTCTGTACTTTGCAGTTTTCTCCAGAAGATGGAAATTTTGTTGGTACAGAGATAAGAGAGTATCATCTGCAGTCAGTTAAATGCTACTACATTGCTCACACTTAACAGTGACAGCTTAAGGCATTAAAAAAAAAACCCAAACAACAACAGCAACAAAAGGAAAATATTTGTTCAGTTTCCTGAAAGGTACTAAGTGGTTTTGGTACTCTAACTGGGTAGAAGGTGAGTAGGAGCCAGTAAATAACAGGGAACTTGTTAGAGGTGCTATTATAGCATAGCCTGTCTGACTGTGGCACAGTAATTTGAACTTCTAATGTCAGTCAGGAATATAGATCTCCAGATGTTCCTGACGATTGTTTCCATTGCTTCTATGGGTCAGCAATGGGACTGTTTTCCAGCTGCACTTCTTACACTCACTTATCTGTGTGAAGAACAGACTCCTGTCTTCATTCATACTGAAAGCACACTGACAGGTGCTAGCAAGTGTAGAGCTGTATTTCTAACGCATACTTATCCCAAAACAAATGTTAATGCCAGTTGATTGAATCTAACCTTGACTTACCACCCTAACCACCCATTGTAGCTGGTCAGCTGCAAGGTGAGAGTTTGTCTCACGTAGAACCAATTTCCAATCTTTTTTGAGTTTCTATTCATCCCAAAATAAAGTTTCAGTAGAAGTGGTACCTCTAAGTTTAGTTCTTGTTGCACTACCTGATGGCACCTGATCCTTTACTGCCACGTTACATTCACATCTTGCCCTGGATCAGAAAACATTACAAATCTGCGCTAAGCAGGTAGTGATTCTTTTGTGTTTATGTCACATTCCAGCAGTCTGTCCCAGCGTGTACCAGACTGGGCTGTACTGGAGTCAGGCAGAACTTTCCTGTGTCTGCTAGTCACACAAAGGAAAGAAACAGACAAAGAATGTTAGTTGGCTTTTATTTTAGCCCAAACTTAAAAAAAAAATAAAATCAAAACACAAACCTATGGATGGAATAGTTTTTCACAATCATAATCTGACTTGCTGTAACACACAACAGGAAGGGTAAGTAATAGCCCAGACAAATGCAGAGAAGTTTTGCACCTTTATGAATTGTGGGGTGGGGGAAGAGGTAATAGTTCCTATGCTTCATGTCCAGTCAGAAGAGTACAACTAAATGCATGGCCTGCATTTAGACACCGCAGCGTGGCTCTTAGCCTATAGGCCTTGTTTCCAGCATTTAAGTGCTTCTTCTCAAATGCTACAGTCCTGACTGTAGCAATGGGACCAAATCCCTTAGTACCAGAATACTAGGCTCTGGTTGGCACTAAAAGATAAATTAAGTAAGAGAGGGGCTGTAGCAGAGCTGGCATAGCCCTCTGAGCTCACTTATACTCAGTGGAAGTACTGGAGAGATAAGGACGGTTCCGATTTCTAAGGTCTGTTGGACAGTAAGTCACTACTGGTTCGACCAGAGCTGTGACACAGACTGGCTTTCAGTCTGAGAAGAAGAGAGAGAAGAAACACAGATCAGGAAGTCATGGAGAGAAAGCCTGCTGTGAATGACATGACATTAGGAGCCAGACCCACATCGAGCTTGAATACTACAACATTCAGCTGCTTAGCTTTTGTAAGGCCTAGCTCAGCAGCTCAAGGGGTTTAAGAAAACACGGTCTTTTAAACATTTTAAAAAAAGTGTACACTTTCATTTTTGTCTAGTATTTGAAATGTTACACAACAGAGTGTGATCTAGTGCCACTCTGGTGTAAGGAGACGCTTTGTTAGTGGAGCTCGAGTAGAACCCGTGCCTTAAAGTCTGGGCAGAGAGGCCAGCTTCACCTTCAAGTTTTCAGCAAGCTTGTCCATGAACTCAAAGGTGTTCAGGTAGTCAGAGCGCGTGACACTGAGTGGAGGGAACAAAAGGCAGAAGTTAGTCATAGAGCCACTCAAATGCTCAAAGCAGGGGAATACTATTCAAAGAACTCTAAATTTTGCCTCTAAAACCAAGAGAGTTATTTCTTACTCATCAGGCTGATGATTTTTGCCAAAAGGCTCCAGAGAAGAGGTAGCCAGGTGGTATTTTGCAGTGAATTAAGTCTTCATCCTAACAGATGGACAGGGCAGGATCTGGCTAATGTAGCCAGCCTGTCATAAAACAAGTTTTTGATGATCCTTTATTTTTATCCCCCCATGCACTTGGTACAATAGCAAGGACAGAGCAACCTCAACTAAGCTACTTGGGGCAAGGAATGTCTTGTGTTCTGTTTGTACCGTGCTGGGTACAGATGACCCTGTTCTGCAACCAGATTCCCACAATTCTTCACCATACTGAAATAACTTTCTAGTAAATGCTGTTCAGAAACACCAAATAAGACAGCCTTCTCCAAGCACAGCCAACTACTTCATACACTTACTTAGGCAGGCCTTTGATACAGGCAGCAAGGTCCTTCGTCATGAAGCCAGATTCAATGGTCTCAATGCAGACTTCTTCCAGGGCAACTGCAAAGTTCTTGAGGCTAGTGTTGTTGTCCAGTTTAGCTCTGTGAGCTAGTCCTCTTGTCCATGCAAAGATGGAGGCTGAGAGAGAACAACTAGATTACTATGTCCTTGTGGAACTCCCTGGACATTGTTCTAAACTGTCACATGGATCAGTAATTATTTTTTAGTGTTAATAACACTGACAACAGATAGGGAAAAAAAAAGATAGAAAATCTGATATGGGAAAGACAACTTACTTTCATCTAGGCATCCTTTTGTGCAATTCTAAAGAAAAGTAAACCCTAGAAAGCACTCACTGTCTCTATCAATCTATTTGTGCGTGCCACAATCTTATTTTGTTCCTGCCTAGATCAGAAAGAATGACCAGTGATAGAACTCCACAGCTGCAGAGAAAGTTGTCCTTATGATATAAGGGTGCAGTTGTCTTCCCAATACTACATTACACTCTGGTCCCTGTGCAATTGTAGAGGATTCTTTCCCTCATGTCCCATTCTAGATGCATTTACACTTTAATTATGTACATGATTTAGAGAGTGGCTTGGTCTTTTGGAGCATCAGTAAGGGAATTAAAATAGGAGACAACCAATCTAAACCTTAAGGCCATTGTGGCTATAAACCCATCATTTGCTGAAGAGTGAGAGCATGTCTCAAAGGCTAGGTTAGGTTTAGCTTATTGCTCACACTCACTCCATTCCAGCCTGTTTTTTCTCCAGGCTGCACCTGTCTCCATGGAAGAAAAAGGCATTAGGAACTACCAGTTTCATCACTCAATGGTGTAATTCTCTGCAAACAGAATACAGATGTTCTTACTCAAACCTGTTTTTTTCATGTGTAGAGAAGGGCAGTGGAAAGCAGCTCACCAATGGGGTTAGTGGAGGTTTCTTGGCCTTTCTGGTGCATGCGATAGTGACGAGTAACTGTGCCGTGAGCAGCTTCTGCTTCAACAGTCTTGCCATCAGGACAGATCAGCACACTGGTCATCATCCCCAGAGAGCCATAGCCTACCAAATATACAGTTTAAAATAGCCAGTGTGTCCTCTGGACAACCCCCTTAAGATTCCCTTAATCCCTTCCATTCTATAATCCCCCTACATCCTCCCAGCCTTGATAGGAGTATTCCTGAACAGCGGTGCTGCTGCTGGAACTAACTAGCCAGAACTGGCTAGTTCTAGCACATCAAAATAACGGCTTGTCTGAACAGGAAGTTCTACTGAACCATGAGATATAGATATGCAGGCATTCTGCACCATTTCAAGGAAGTTAGTATTCTCACATAACTTGCTGGATTTTTACTGAAAAAGCCCAGTATGAGTACAAAGAATCCTAAAGAAGCAGTGTTGGGCTGCCAATTGCTATCTTCTCTGCAGAGTGACAGGCAACAAGCCTACTTCATATCAAGAGCATCTGCTCTAGTGAAAGTAACCATGATCTGGCAAAACTAGACCTTCACATCACTTCTAACACTATAGGTTTCAGAGACCTGTGTCTTTGAAAGCTTCTTTGTTCAATACACACATCCTGATCTATGGGAGGCAGTTTACTGGCATTACTTTAGAAAGCATATTACATAAAGCCACACATCTTGCCCTTGGGGTTTCTGCACCCATACTGTTTTGGCACCAGGCAGCTTGGTTATATAGGACTTTAATCAAGCACAGACTTTCATCAAGTCTGTAAAGTTTAACATATCAACCTGTCTTTACACCTGACAAGTAGCTTGGGTTTTGAAGATTTTATACTTTCTGTAGAGCACCTGCCAGTATGCTCACTACCAGCCAGCTTAACTCAAGCTGTCAGTAACAGAATCCCAGCTGTCTGGGCACCTTCCATTAGAATGGAAAGCCTATCAGTTATTATGTTGGTAAGAACTGCTATCCAGTAAAGGAGTGCAACTACACAGTCTGCACTTGATAGAATTTCTTGTAAAAGTGAAATCAGAAATTCTTTGCCTGCCTGATGTGTCCATGGCCACAGGTTTGATTCCTAAGTTCTGAGACCCAACACCGCTTCCTGGGCCATTACCCAAGATACGGCAAAGTCGCAAGGAACTGCTACTGAGCACAGAAAGCATCCCATACCTTGTGCAACAGAGTCTGACTGCACATCCCCGTCGTAGTTCTTGCAGGCCCAGACAAAGCCTCCTTCAGATTTCAGGGCCTGAGCAACCATGTCATCAATGAGCCTATGCTCATACCAGATTTTTTTTGCTTCAAACTGGGATTTGTATTCTCTGCAAAACAAAAACCAGAACACCTTGACAGATTGATAAAAACAGAGATTGCACAATTTGGACGAGTAATTGTGCATAGAGGTAAGTGTTAAAAAAATAAATAAATTGCATCCACTTTACTCTTTTCCTCACTTGATTTGCTAGGCCATTGCAAATCTGCTTCAGAATCACAGAGGAACCCATAGAGAATCTGTGATGATGTTAGGAGAAGTGAACACCACAGCCACATTTAACATTGAGTCCTGCATTCTGCAGGACATGGGAGACTACGACAGGGAAGGTATACGGCCTCCTCAGAGCACTGCTAAGTGTATGAAAATACTGAGTTAATTGTAGCATCTCATGAGGCTGGAGAGGATGTTCCTGCTTCAGATTTATGCAATGTGGTAGGAAGTACACAACTATCCTAGTTGTGTTACCTGTCATAGATTTCTTGGAAGATGTCTTTAAAGCGGCCATCATATCTCTTCAGGATGGTGTTCTTGGTGCTCATGTAGAGGGGCCAGCCTTTAGACAGTGCCATTTGGAAGGAACTATGGGCAAAATCCTTGATAGACTGGTCAAGATTGTACATTCCCATGGCTACACCACCACAGCCTGTTAGTGGAGGAAAACCAGACAGCAATCAACTAATTTTAATTAAGGATTTGACAGTCTCCCCAAAGCATACTCTGGCAGGCAGGCTGGTGTTATCCCCAGATGTGTTGATATAGTTCTCGGTTTAAGGCTGGTTCTTTCAGAAGATTCACTTTGCACTACTAACTCAAAGCTCCAGCAGCCCTGTGATGCAAGGATAGGAAGTTGGTTTTGTTTTACAGCTAGGTACATCTTAATACTGTGATCTAATAACCCTAAGCAGTTTCTTCCTAATCCAGCCTAAGCAGCAAAACTGTGGCAGGAATGAGCATGCTTGAACTCCTACCAACCAGATAGATAATACAGAGTATTTGTCTATCCAAGCAGCAGGCAGCAGTTTGGAGCAGAGGTCAGTCAAAGCTAGAAAAGTGCTTCTAAAAAAGCTTCAAGAAAAAAGCTTTGGCTTTGACTGCACTTCAGAACTAACTCCAGCAGTTAGCTGCTTTGCCTAGCTCAGGTAAACAAGTCCCCACATGCATTCCTACATCTTTTCAGCATACTTTTGGCCTACCCTGCAGGTTTGTTTCACCTGCTCAGGCTCACTTCCAGCAAATTGTGGGAAGAACATGCCAGTTGTCTGAGAAGGCTCTGAGAAACTATGAACACGCACATGACTTCGATTGTGTGATACAGATGTGTTAGCAGCCCAGCTCACCTAGGGGAAAGCAACATTCAGATCATGCAAGAGACTGACCATAGGTGAAAGCAGAGCCTAGGGCTCATGAAAAAGCTTTGTCATCTTCAAAGCACAGCTCTTTGTGTTTCCAGTGAAAATGTAGATACTTTATTTTAAGCACCTCACTAACAACCTCTCTAGTTTGTTGCACAGTGCCTTTATCAGAGATCTGTGCTCTGGAAACACCCTGTTGGATTTTTTATTTATTTTTTAAAATGCCCTTTGCTAATATCCCTGTGTTGCTACTATGTGGACATGCATGCAAAATGACGAGGACAAGCCAGAGGAGTTTTAATCTGCTTGCCAAGATAGCAAGGTCATTTAAAGTTGACAGTGGCAGGGAATGAAATTCCTGTTGTTACCAGTGAAAATACACATTGTCCCCCTGCTTCTCTTAGTGAGTCAAGGACAGAACAGGATCTGATCAGCTACAGAGACTGTGTCCTATGGAGCAATGATTTCATACTTGCTGGAGAACAGCTACTAAAGTTTTATTCAAGTGCTTATTTGCATATAGGTCAAAATCCCTCCCTTGTTGCAATCATACAATCCTATTGCTCACTATCATCTCTTGGTTCAGTGTCAAGGCTGAACACATTAGTACAGCAACTAGACAAGCTTCTCTTATGCATTGTAGAGATACTGCCATAAGGCTTCAAACCCTGAACCCTTTGGTCACTCATAAGGCAAGAGAGTCGACTTCTGTGAGTTTTTCCCTAAATCCCACCCCTAAAGAAACACCCTGGGGTCTAGTAACGTGTGTGTAATTGCTTTCATGCAACAAAGCCCAGCAACGTGAGGATTCCTCTTCCTGAGCCTAGCAATGTCTACAACCAGCACAGCAGTATTACTAGTAGGGACACCAATACCTTTGGGATTGCATCTGTTAAAACAGTTAGAACCTACACAGTCAGGAGCATCCTTGTCAGATCTCCTTTCAACTTTGCAGAATAAGTTCTCATTTCTATTGAGGAAAAGATTGCTTAAAAAAGAAGGGTACAAACTGCAAATGTACACAAAGCCCAGCAAGACAAATATAACCAGAAAGAATTATACCTGAATTGTTCTCAAATATATCTCCCTTTGGGTCAAGCCCTGTTTATATAGGAAATTTCCTTCTGATCAGAGCAAAACACATACATGCTGCTACCAGCATCATCATACAAGGAGCATGACAGGTGGCAAATCTAGTACAATTGCGTGTTTGATATGCCTCTTTGATCCCAGGAAGATTTCAAGTAACTTTCAGTACTTCCTACACAAATGAAGAAGGCCCAGACCTTTTTCCCCACTCTACCTTGAAGTATATTTTACCATCACACAAACCTGACTGTTACTTCAACTTGGAATTACACAAAAAAATATCAGTTTTAATCACAACTTAGAGGTAATACCTACTTTCAAAGTTATGGACCAGATATGTGACTGGTTTGCCTCCATCTCCTGGAGTGTAGGTCATCTCTACTTTTCCAGGCCCAGGAACAACAAAATCAGTTGCTCTGTACTGTTTAAAAAAAAAATAAAAATAATTGCCATGATGATTTTATCTATCGGGAGGACCAGAGCATAAAATTCAACTCCTATTTGGGAGGGAAAGGCACAGAAAAGCATGAACAGTTGTACCAAAAAACTCTATTGAACAGGCTCTAGTTTATTCAGCCATGTGGTCATCAGATTATTTTAATAGAGATTAGAAAGACAGGAAGTCAAGAGTCTGCCTGCTTTGGAAGAGATCTCCCTCTTTAAGGGAAAAAGCTTATAAATTCAAGGGTCCCATTAATTGGCAGATTATGTATTTTTGCAGAAACACTAAAGTTTCAAGGTCCAAAATATATCCAGTGTTGTGTGGTCTGTAAGTAGAAAGGCTCTTCTCCCTGCCTCATAAAAAGCCATGAATAAGGGGGAATTATACAGCACCTTAACAAAAACCACTATTTCTATCTATCATCTGACATTTGAAAGGCCAATCTGTAGTAAGAGTTCTTTGAATTCCATAAATGGGTACACATTTTTCTCCTCTGTGCTACCCAGACTCAAAAGAAGAGACAACATGCACTTCAAGTTTTTCAAGTGTCTTTTCTTCCCAACTGTCCAAAATAGTACTATTTAAGGTTAAGTTTCCTTGAAATTCATCACCCTTTTTTCATGTAGTTTCCCTCCTATTGAACACATTAGTTCCTTGAGCTGTTCTGAAGTTACAGAAGCATCTTGCTCATATGTCCTTTACATGGTCTTACGTTATTCCTTTCACTTTAATCTCATACTTCGGCAGGGTTTCAATCCTCCCCCTTAATCTATCATTTCTTCTTATTATTTTGACCTTCTCATTTTTCAGTACAGTTAAGGATGTTGTACTCCATTCTTTTTGGTGTCAGGGCCCTATATTTTCCTCTTGGAAATTTATTATTTTACCTCCCCAATAATCTTTTACCAGCCAGTCTTATGACTTGCTCTCAGTTTGTACGTTTACCTATCAATTTAAGCACTTGGCTCTTCTAGAAGACTTTTCTTTTGTAGTGTTTTTCTGCTTTACAGTACATCATTACCCATGGAGAACAGTATGGCTGATTCTTGTCCTCTGGGCTACCTAAAGGTCCCTACGCTGAGTGCTCTGCCAGGGCTTTCTGTGACCTTGCACCACCTTTGCCAGCAGAGCTCCGATAAAGGATATTTCCCTACTTTGGTAGGGAAACACAGCTGGATGTGCCCAGTATGAATACCAACTCTGCAAGAGTGCTGTGCAAGTAAATTTAAGAAGCAGATCACAGTTTAAAAAACAAAGAAACCAAAAACACACCCCCACACATAAGGCAACTATAATCACTCACATCACTTAGATCCACTTTTGCTGCGAGCAACATTTGCCAACAAAAAGTTGTTCTGAGAAGCAAGGTGGTGGGTCAGCTTAAAGGATATTTTCTAAAGACATTCTGTAGAGGCGAAATAAAATAACTTAGAGGATGTATACCCTGTGTTTAGGTACAAGGCTATCTAATCCAAGCACAGACCCCTGAACACTGTTTATACAGCTACGGTGTCTAAGGAAGAGAGGCATGAACCACGCTCTCCTACACTTCAGTGGGTGCTGTACAAAGTGTTGGCAAGGTCCCACATGCAGGTGGAATGCAAGGAACAACACAGCAGCATAGTGATGTCTAGGTCTTTTAGCTCTAAGCCTGTTCAGATAAACAGAGGGGTAACCACTGAAGTGACTCACTTGATCACCATATGCATGACGGCCAATGACAATGGGTTTCACCCATCCAGACACCAGCCGGGGAATGTTCTTGCAGATAATAGCCTCCCTGAAGACAGTGCCACCTAAGATGTTTCTAATTGTTCCATTAGGAGACTTCCACATCTGCTTCAGCTTGAACTCCTCCACTCTTTTCTCATCAGGAGTGATGGTTGCACACTTTATGCCAACATTGTATTTCTTTATGGCTTCAGCAGCTTCCACAGTTACTTTATCATTTGTAGCATCACGATGCTCGATGCCCAAGTCATAGCTGTAAAAAACCCACAAAGATGGTCAAAACAGCCCAGGACATTTGCTTGTGCCCAACAGGATAGAAACCAGACCCCATATGCGCCTGTGAGTGTAGTTCCAGCATTTTGCCATAACTGAAATTATCTTTCTTACAGTGCAAATGCTGGCGGAGTGGAAGAAACCAGAGGCTCACATACTAATACTTCTTTCTGCTGCTGGCAAGAGGAGAAAGAACAGCTACAGTTTATGGCTGAGGCTTTCAGCCTGCATGGGACATCGACAGTATCTCCTCTGCCTTCCCTTCTGAGCTTCCTGGCAATGGAAGCTTTCAGTCTGGGATTCTAATGGTGTGAAGTAGCACAATCCCCAGATGAATACAGGCCTTGATTTCAAACCTGTTGTGCTGAGGCTTCTGGCTTCCTTCATATACTGAGCATATGAAACTACACTAGACTTCAAAAAGTGCTTTGACAATAGACCCACAATCCTGTTTTGGCAGCAAAATGGCCAATATTCTCCTCAAACACACAGAGGAAACACATTTCCCACACTCAAGTTTTAATAGCTTTTGGAGAACAATGAGTGCCCAGCGTGGGACACCCCTGAAGCATAGCCAGCTGTACATGAATCTAGCCCATTGTGCTGCCTCAGCCAGGGGTCCACTCTTCCTCCTCCCACCCTTCATTGAAAAGGGATGTTCTCCAGACTCTGTGCATGCATTATACTGCTGGGTTCCTGTTTGCTTAGTTCTCAACACCAGCAAGCAGAAAGCCTGATGTAGGTGGCATACAAATGACTCAAGGAGCAGGGGAAGAGGTCAGACTTGTGGGTTTAATAATGGCAGATACCATTTAAGACCTCTGTCCACACGTCTAGGAGCAATGCAGTTGGATACTTCTCTAATAATTATAGCTCAGTGGTTAGAAAGGGAAGAGATTATTTGTTCTGCTTGACCAGATGCTGTAAATAGCATGTCCCTTTTGCCATACCAGCTGCTAGTATTTGCTTTTTCCAGAAGGGAGTGCCAGAGTACAGCCTAGGCTTGGGGAATAATTGCAACAGTTAGCTCATGCTGACAGCAGCAGAGCTCAAGCTTACAGCCATTAGGGCAGAGTCTGTGCCCTACAAACATGCTTTTGCCCTTTACATAGATCTTCAAGTAGAGATGGCAAGAAGCCATAAAACTGCTCAGAGTCCAGAGGTGCAAAGCTTCAAGTCAGGAAAGGCCCTTGGTTAAGTTAACCAGGGAGGCTGCTGTAAACTTTACCAGGATAAAAAGGGCTAGTTAGCTTCTCTGCACTAGTGCAGGAGGAGCTACAGCTCTCAGTGTTATGTGAAACATGATCCATGCCTCATGACACATGCAAACTGCAGTACAAAGTGGTTGTGTGTCATAAAAAAATCATTACCTGTGCAAATCCAGATCTACATATGGAAAAATCAGCTTTTCTTTAATCAGTTCCCAGATGACCCGTGTCATTTCATCTCCTTGCATCTCTACAACAGAGCCTCCATGGATTTTTTTAGACATCTTGAGCTGCAATAGACATAAAAAACCTATCTAAATTAAAAACTGACAACACACATCACCAATAGACATATCCTGCATTTTTGCAACACAACTAGAAGAGAATTACTGACATAGCATGCAGGATCTCTCCTAGAAGTCTTGAAAAGAGCCACAGTTCATCCATAGTTTCATGATAACTAGTATTTTTCCTAAAGATAGATCTCCTAGGGAGATCTATCTAAGGATAAGAATAAAGGTTAATACCTGAGATTTAAGGGTGTGTGTTTTAAGTGCGTGAGCTTTAATTATGGTTGTACAAGAGAATTTGAAAGCACAACCAAACTCTTCCCCCAAATTCCACAGAAAGAGATGGGAGCCGTTTATTTTCAGATTTCATGAGTTCTAGTCCAGTTGTCTGTTTTCCCCGTTTTTTTCTGAAAAACAGGGGTTAATGGACATTATTTTAATTACATATTGCTGGCACTATTGTCAACTTCTTTAGTAGCTTCATTCCCCAGGAAGGAAGTAAGGAAACAGGTACAGAAATCCAAGGGCCATATCAAGAGTACTTTCTCCTGGCAAGCTCTAGTTCTGCTGTTAAAATAAATATTGGACAGGTTTGTTTTCTGCATGGAACACAGGTTTCCCAAGATATTTGCTCACAAAGCCTCCAAAAAAAAAAAAAAACCCAACCAAACCTGAACTCTGCCCTTTTATTTGCACTTTGTTCCTTGACAAAAGCCAACCCCGCAAGCCACTGAAGTGCTCTAACACAGTGCCCTGCTTTCTAATAGCCACAGTTTCTCAGTTCTCAGCTCTGATTATGCAAGAGCTATGACTTGGCAAGTTCCTCCTCTCAAGACAGACCAATTCTTGTATGCAGCTGTTGGGATAGTACAGTGGGATACCAAGCCCTCGTGTCTGAGGTTGCAGTCTCAGATACCAAGGTCCTTGAATAACTTTATCCAGAATGAGGGGTCCTACTGAACACAGAGTCTATTCATCTAGCACAGGTTACAAGCACATGAGGAGACTGCTGCCTGGTTCTTTTTTTAACTTTATTTAATTAAACTAACTTGTGCTGTACTTCTAAAATATGATCCATTACACATTTTTAGTCGAGGAAGAGAATAAACTTTCTAAGCTATGTTTTAGCTACTGCATCAAGCTTTTCCAAACTTTTTAAAATCCAAAAATAATAATAATAAAAAAGGTAAAATAAGGTTGTGAGTTATGGAGACTCTATTTACTACATGCACATAAACTTGAAAAATTAACTAGACCAAGGCACTCCTGTGCCAAAGATAGATAATATCTTGGCTTATATTAGGTCTTTTTAGTACTCACGGAAGACTTGAACTTCTCATGACCACACTCTGTCTGAGCTCAGTAAATCAACTGAGCAAGTATTGCTTGTATTCTTGTATGCAAGTATTTTGGCCTGATTTTCAGTTGTGACTATCCAAATATAGACTATATCACACAACCATAGCCTAGGGACAGGATTACTACCCAGGAGACTTCAGTTTTGCTTTTGGCACTTACATAGTCCAAGAAACAGTCTGATTCATTTAAGCCAAAATGTACAGAAACACCCAGCCACTGCCACTTGTTTGGTGGTTCAGTTGCTACTTAAATAAGACAAATCAGACTGTATCAGTCACAGCAAAAGTTTCTGCAAAGCTGGCTTCAGACCTAGAATGGTGCTGTGTCTAGGGGAACATAAAGAAACATCCCCACCGATATGTGGAAACAGCATCATCTTAAACAACTCTGATGGCCTCCTTCACGTTTATCTGATCATGGCCCCAGTACTTTTCTCCTCCTCCTCAAACACCCAGTTTCTCTAGATAGAAGACTACGGCAGCATCCCTCTTCTGTGTACCAGTCACCAAGGCCAGAGGTTCCTCTAGAGTACAGATTCCCTAGAGTTCAACTCTGTCAGTCTTTCCCTTTGATTTTATGCTCTCCAGAACCGCCAAAAGTTAGCAAGGTCTTTCTTTTACAGCAACCCTTCTTTAAATACACTTAACCCAGGCATTTAGGCAAGGTGGCTTAGGAGAAACATGGTGGATTTCCAAATACTCCTTGGTCCTCAGGAAAGCCTCGGGGCCTACAGTCTCAATAATTAACTATTGCAACAACTCCCTAATTCAGATTTACAGGAGATCCCTTCAGATCAGGTAGGCTCCCGAGCAGATCGTTGTCTCTCACCAAGATCTTGCCTGTGCTTGTTTTTTGGCTGCGTTGCCCTCCATCCACGCCCACCCGTGACGAGGCGATGCTGGCAGCCCAGCTCCTCCGGCACAGGTACGATTTATCGACCAGGCCCTGGGCTGCAGCCGGTGCCACAAGGGAGGCTGAAATCCAGGCACCGCACGGCCGGTCACCGGGGCGCTCCCCCAGCCCACCGGGGCTGCCCCGAAACACCGGGGGGCCCTAAACGTAACCGGCATAAGATGACACTACCGACTATTAAGAGGCATCTGGACTGCGAGCGGAGAAAGCTCAGCCCCAGGCCAGGGAAGCCGAGTACGGGCTGCAGGAATCCCCTCAGCACCCGGAGCGTCTTCAGCCGTCCCTGCGGCAGGAGGGGGTGCTGGGTGGGCAGGGGAGCTCCCACCCCGAACCACCAGAAAACATAAAAAAAAAGCAGTTAAAACACAAAGCCACCCTCTCAGGGGCCCTCTGCAGGGCGGGGGACACCGCGCCCGGGACAGAAAGGACAAAGGGCGCGTCCCTCTATACTGCGCTGCGGTGCGGCCCGGCCGAAGCCCCAGCCCACCCAGCCCCATTACCTTTGCTTAGCGCTGGTCCGCTTCTCACAGCGATGCAGGGCCCAACCGTGCGTGGGGCCTTTTATGGGGCCGCGCCCCCGCCCCCGCCCGGCCCCGCCCGCCCAGCACGGCCCCTCCTCCCGGCGGCGGGGCTGTGGCGGGGGCAGTGTGGGGGGAGCGGCTGCTCGGCCCTGGCCTAAAGGCCGTCTCCGGGCGGTCGGTGGTGGTGCTCGCCCCGCCGTGTCTCCCTGGGTTTTGCGCGCCGATGCCTCCGTGTGAGGAGACCGCGGCAGCACGTACTGCGCCGCGCCCGTTCCACCGGGCCAAGCAGCCGGCAGCGCGGTGGCCTGCCCTCCGGGCCGGGCCGTTTCCGCGCTCTCCGGAGACAGCCGCTGTAAGTGGCCACAGGGAAGCCGGTGGCGCTGGCTGGCACGAAGGCCTGGGCGCCGAGGGGGCTCAAGTGTGCCGGGGTTGTTGGAGCGGGCCCCAGACCGGCTGTGTTGGCCTGTCCCCGGCCGCGGGGTGCTGGCGGAACCGACCCGCAGCCCAGCCTAGGGGACATATGCGGGCACACGGGCGGGCACGGACACGTTTGCTGGTGCCGAGGCGATCGTGTCGGCACTACTGCCGCCCGGGAAGCGGGGCTTCCCGCCCTGAGGGGACAGCGGGAGGTGGGAAGTGGGAACAGAGCAGGAACCCCAGGGGCGCACACCCGCCTGCCCGGGCTCCCTCTGCTGCCAGGCTGGCGGCTGCTCCCGCAGCAGGAGCCTCCCGGCAGCGCGGAGGCGGAGCGCAGTGACGGGGCGGGCGGGGCGAGGGAACACCGCCTCGGGGGCCCTCGCCGGCGGGTGGATCGGTGCAGAACCTCGATTGGCGATGCCTCGGCGTGGAGCGCCGCCATCGGCGGGCGATTGGGCAGGGCTGGCGGCAGCGCTGCGGGTTGCTAGGGGCGGGCCGGGGTGAGGCCTGGCCGGTGCGGGCGGGGGCAGTGTAAAGAGGCGGTGCTGCCCTGGGCCTGTGCCCCAGCACCCCGCGCCACCGCCGCCAACCGCGGGGAGCAGGTGAGGACGGCTCCTCTGGGAATGGGCGATCCCACCTGGGCTCGCTGTGGAGGGGCTCCCCGGGGTGCGTGGGCTCTTCCTGTGGGGCCTAGCCCGGTCCCTAATAGGGGCTAGTGGCGGGCGCTCCCAGGCTGGCCCGGAGGTTGTTGCGTGGTTGCTGCCTGCGAGCAGCTTTCCTCTGCTTCCTTCCCGTCCCCTCGCAGGTGATCTTCCGGGTCCGCCATCCCAGGCGGGTGCGTTTCTGTGGCGGGGGAAGGTGATAAGGGCGTCCCCTTGACAGAAGGGAAAGCAGAGCGGCCCGCCCGGCTCTGCTGCAGAAGTTGGACGTGAAGTGTGTGTTTGCGTGTGCCTCTCTGTGTGCGTGTCGAGCAGTTATGTTTAAATTATGACCGTTCAGGTTTTAACACCTGGGGCGTGTTAGCCAGATGCCTGTGAGTGACATCCAACAAATAGCACTGAGAGGTTTGGGATGTTTTGTGGGGTGCGGGATGTCATTTCTGTGTGCAGCTGCTGAACGTGTGTGGAGGTTCCCGCCCGTACTTGCACTCTGCTTTGTCGGGGGTGAGTTGGTGATTGCTGAAAGCGTTGCAGCCTAAAGCGCCTCGAGGTATATCCCCTGTGGCTGTTAGGTCAGGATCCTGAGGAGGATGTAGTCTGGTTTTGTGCATGTTGACTGATACGTTCACTCTTTGCTTTCTGATTTTCCACAACGCACAAGTAAGTGACTATTTCCCTGTTTCCTGGGCGGGGGAGAGAGCGCATTTTCCTTATAGTGGGAGAACTACAGCACTTTAAGGAAGGGTGTTACCTTCCATAGCAAGTGTGTTGTGCAGCATAGGTGTTTCTGGAGGTAATGCCAAGTACAGCACACATTTCTTCAGTCTGTTTTAATTAGACTATTACTGCTGACACAGAGGCAATTACTGTATATTTGTTTGGCCCTTGAAGCCAAAGTTTATTTCTTCAGAATCACATATATGAGGTATGCAAGTTCAGATACTTCCTGGTTTTTATCTTGTTGGGCTCTGGCCAGTTGCTGGGAAATGAACATAGCTTCCTGTAAAACTTCTGGATGACTTCCTAACAACATTTTTAATGGGGTAGTATAGGAGCACAGTCCTGTTCTATGTTCAACATTTAAAAAACAAGGTATCAGTTGCCTTAAGTATTGAAGAAACAGTTCCAAACTTACCTGAAGGTATCCCCTTGAAGGCGTTTTCCATGAACTCTGGTGTTTAAGAATGTTCAAATCATCTGTTGGAATAATATTGCTGAAATGCACAATAGCAGAAACTACCATGTCTTACAGGGGAAAGGGATGCAGAAGCATTCCAGACTGAAAACTCAACCTTACGTAAAAAACCCAGCCAAAGTTTCTCTTGAAACTTTGTGAGTGATGTCTCTTTGTTTTCTTTCTTAAAGATATGTGAATATTGGGAGAAGCTCTGAGCTAAAGGTGCTTACTTATACAGATCTACAAGCAAAAGTCCACTGAGAAGTCATATGATTCAATCGCAGATACCATCTTTTGTGCATTTGTTGTAGGAATGGTCAAATCTTGCCACATGAGCTGCATGCAGCTTGTCAGCACTGACAATGTCACTTGTCAACTGTGTGGCTTCTCTTTGGACTGCATAGATCTTAAGTGTGGCTTCTTAGAATGTGGAAGAAAATGTTCCAGTTGGCGAAATGTGCCTGTATATTTTAAGGAGCAGTTGTGGAAGCTGGTATTTCATAAAGTAGTGTGTATCCGCTGCTAAGCAGGAAGTACTCATACAGAGTTTTGATCCTTGGCACAGGTAAAAGTCAGCTGTCACTTGCAGACTCTGTCAACTCCCCATGTTCCCGCTCTGTCAAATGTTCCACTAAATCTTGTTTAAGCAATGATGGGGGTAGCCTAACAGGCTAGAAGTGCAGGCTTAGTGGGGTGGAGTGGAAGACATCAGGTGTGTATTGAGGTTAAAGAATATAGGCTGTGGGAGAACACAATTCTTGCATGTATGAAGGGTTTGGTACAGAACAAATAGGGTTAATGAGTATGGCTTCCCCTAATATAAAATGTGTTGTTTTTTTTTTTAATTTGTTTGTTTGGTTTTTCTTAATGTAGCTACTTTTGAAAACAAGGAAATTTGGAAGTGTTAGATATGACAAGAAATAAACCACAGTTTGAGGTTTGAGGTACTTCCCTGGTAAGTTGCACAAGGCCCTGTATTGTAGCACAGAGGGGAAGGAAGCAGTGTGCCACCATACTTAATCTTTCAATCCTGCTTTAGTTTGCAGTTCATTCTATTTCTCATTAACCTGACTAAACAGCAAGCAAGTCTTGTGCTTGCTCAGGCGTGCCTGTCTTCAGTTTCCTTGTTGCAAGGGCTGCAGAAGCCACAGCATTGACAGCTCTTCTCTTGAGCTGAGGTTAAAACTTTTGTGATACGCGTGCAGAGTCTCCATTTGAAAATTTCAAGTTCCCATAAAACAGTGACTGGAGTGTGTAGTCGGGAAGTGTAGTGGCTGTTTGCTTACTTTGATTGTTCTGGATGTTTAGCTTGAAGCTGTGAATTGCTCTCTGCGGAGAGATGCCAATCTCTTGCCAATGACTAGGCAGGGGACAAGGGCTCCTAACTCTGGTGCTCTTGATGTGTGCCAATAGCAGATGTCTGTGGTAGGGAGGGTGAGTGTTCCCCTTTTAGCGACTAACGAGACACCTCCTCAGTTGACTGAAGATGTTCTGTTTCACCACCTTGTGTGTAATGCATGATGCTCGACTCTTTCCAGGGCACGTGAAATGGCTGCAGATGACAAAAGGTCTCCGACATTGGACTCTGCCAGTGAACTACCTCATTCTCCTAGTAGCCCGTCTCATCTTACTCACTTCAAACCCCTGACTCCTGACCAGGATGAGCCTCCTTTTAAATCAGCCTACAGCTCTTTTGTAAATCTCTTCCGTTTCAGTAAAGGTAAGTGCTTGGAGGAACGTGTGTGTGTGTGAATGATATGTGCAGTCTGGTTTTTTGATACCTTCTGCTGCCACATAAACTTTTAAAAACACCTTTGAATATAACAGCATAATGTCCGATGACTGCACAAATGGATGGTGAGTCAGTTCTTTTGTGAGGGGTGTTGCATCTTGCTTTTGTGTGACATAGTAGAGCTTTTACATGGGAGAAGGTAGCCAGCATCTTGCAGCTAAAAATCTGTGGCTGCCCATGAAGGTCAGAGACAAGCCAGTTAGCAAATAGTATTGTGTAGGTTCTTAGCTGGCCACCTGGGTTTCCTTTACCTGTATGATGTTTTTGGGGCTGAAAGCAGGAGTAACACTCTGGCAGCCTATATGAACAAAGCATGTGCCTGTCCTCCCAATGCATGTTCTTACTCCAGACTTCCTCCCCTCCTCACCTTCCTGTACATCCTGTACCTTCAGTTGGCTGATAGCTGAGCTGCAATAAATCAGTGTATTTACAGGAAGTCCACCCTTAATTTGTGTGGCTTAGGTGTTCCCCATCAAGAGGTCTGAAGTGTTGCAAAAGTTTTATATATTAAAAACTATTATTTGATTTTGACCTTTGTGCTACATGCATTGTGAAACACTTATATTCTCAGTAGGCGAGCTCTTACAGAACTATGTGAGGTTTTTCTCCCTCTTGTTTCACAGAAATAACTGCAAAGAGCGGTGAATGAGTGCATCTTGGTTTCGTGCAAAAACTGTGTATCTCCTGACCAAACTGGTCAGCTGCTTTTGTTTAGTCTGTTCCTTATCTAGCTCTGTTAAGCATACTTCTGCAATGTTTGGGCTTTTGCTTTTTGCATAAACAAACTGCTCTGTTCTGACTCTTATTAAGCAGAATGAAAAATAATTACTTGGTATGACTGCTATTAATTTGCATAGTAGAATATCACCTGTCATCATTAATTTATTGAAAGTATCCTAAGATGGGGTCAATATTGCTTTCACTTGTTTGTCTCTGAGAACTGTAGCTGGAGTCAGCAAAGTATTGTATTGAAAGAATGGGAAAACAACCTTGAAACAGCACATAAAATGGGCATGTTGCTAGAATAATTTAGAACCTGTCTGTACTTGATGCTCTTCACAGAAAAGAGTGGTTTCTTAAATGCTGTGGTAACTTTAATGTGGTTTCAGTGCTGGCTTTTAACATAACTGAAAAAATATTTTCAGGGAAAAGCTGATAATCAAATGTAGCTCTTCCATATAGCAAGAATTATTCATGCTTATTGGTTTGTTTATTTAGGGGTAGTTATGAAATAGCCTGAGCCCTGACAGACAGGTTCTACATACTGATGTGTTTCCATGTTTTGTACGGTACTTTTCAGACAAAAATATCACATATTTTCTTACTATGATTATGATCCAATTGAGGTATTTATGTCAGGTTTTGTTTTTTTTTTACCCTTGGTTCTGCATGCACTACTGTTGTTCTTTATCATGTCTGAACAGTCGGTTTGTTCCTTTTTGTCACCTCTAGATGATGCCAGGCTTTCATCCCCGGCAGAGAGAGCAGAGGCAGGACAGAGTGATCCACAAGCATTGAGCGGTGGCTGGTCCAGTCCTCAGCATCCCACCAGGGCTCAGTCACTGAGGTCACCGGTTCCTTACAAAAAACAACTGACTGGTGAGCTGCAAAGAAGATCTTCCACAACTCTGGGTAATTTCAGCTTTTTGTACGTTGTCTTCAGCTTTTTGAATCTTGTAAGTGGTCTGGGATGTTTTAGAGTGAAGTGGAAGGAGGTGAACAAAGGTTCATTGACTGTCTAGATTAATAGCAGAATTTGGTATCAGGCTACATTGCTTCTGTTGGTGAGGTTACACTTTAACCTCAGAAGCACATTCCTTCCACCTTTCTTAGTGTTCCAGCAAGACACTGCTGCTGAGGCTCTGCTGTTTCAGTTACAAAATAGTCGGGAACAGATGAGGCTGCCAAAACGCAGCCAATGTCTTAAAGTCACTTGAACCTTGATCTTGAAAACTTCTGCTTTGTCTTGAGAGACTTCAGTTTCTTAACAGTCACATGTGAACTATAACTTTAGTGCTCAGTCTGAATGGGGTTGATGTTTGTGTCTTGGAGTTAAAAATGCAGGTTTTTGCTTGTTGCTGTTCTGAAGAGAATTGAATAGGAACCCTTTTTTATTCCTAACACTGGAACTATTGCTAGATGCCATACAGAACCTCTTTTAGCTGAGATGGGAATTAAATGTGATTTCAAAGGTGTTACTGTGTAATGGCTTTATGAAGATCTGGAAGAGTTAGTAAGTAGATTGCAGGGGTCCCTCTTGAGATCTGCCTGGTTACTGTTGACCATTTGTGAAAGCCTTGTGTAAACTGCTAAGGTTGCACAGGGTAAAATTCCTGGGCAAGACTGTATTTCCAAGAGTACAGTACCTAATGCAAACAAATTGGATCTTAAATGTTGTTAATGTGTGATTTATAGAAAGATGTCTAGTCTTGGTAACCAGATAAAAGTCCAATACAGATAACTAGCATTTTCATCTCTCTTCGGTCATTTGCATGCTATCTTAAAGACATCCATTATCTTCCTCTTTGCCCTCTAGTACAACTATTCAGTTGTATCTGTCACGACAAACCACTTAGGGGTTAAGGTTTTTTTGTTTGTTTTTTAAAGCTATTTCTCAAATGCCCCAAGTACAGCAGTGTGCTCTTGGCTGATTTGCCAATTTACTTCATTCTTAGTTATGTCTTGTAAATCACTTGGAAATTATCTGGGGGGTTACAGGTTAAAAACCGTTAGGTGAGGTAGGTTGTTCAGTACTCAGAAGGCAGAAATAATCTTGCTGGTTGACTGCCACTGGAGTAGGCAGCTGGGGAGATGAGGTATAGTCTAAGGTGTTGAGGTGGAACTGTTGCTCCATTGTTCCAACTCCTTTTCAGGACTTCCATTCGTGTCCCTGGGCTTGGATGCAAGTATGCTTAGAAATACATGATAATCATAGAATGGTTAGAGTTATAAGGGACCTTAAAGATCATCAAGTTCCAACTCCCCTGCCATGGCCAGGGATGCCCCCCACTAGACCAGGCTGCTCAAAACCTCATCCAGCCTGGCCTTGAACATCTCTGGGGATGGGTCAGCCACAACTTTTCTGGGCAACCTGTTCCAGCATCACCCTCACAGTAAAGATGAATTAATCTTGAAAGAAGTAAAGTTACACCAAGCAGGAATTTCTGGCTTTTTAAAGAGATTTCCATGATATTGGGTACTGAGTTGTCTGACTCGCTAGTGAGTATCTTCACCCAAATAACCTCAGTGCTGTAACAAACATGAACTCTGTGCAATGCAAGTTAATGGGTACTGGATTGGTGAGGAGATTTCAGGGGAGTTTTTCTAGTCATCTCCCTGTAGTTGAAGAGGGGAAAAATATTTGCATCTTTGTTTTCCAAAACTCAGATATGAGTCTGTGTGTGCTTGCTTCAGCTGAGTTCCTTCAAGGTGCTGGGTTGAACCAAATAGTCTCGTACTGAGATAATGTCACAGCTTGCAAATCCAGTTTGTGAACTAGACATGCTGACCAATCGGAGAGGGAACATTGCTAGTAAAAGCACTTTGAGATTGTTACCCTGTCATGCAGGATAATGCTGTTAATGTTAGACAATTGTAGCAGGCTGGCAGTAATAGGGAATGGCAAAGGAGCTTAGCAGAAACTAAGGAAAGCTAATGACTCAGTAAGAGGGAAGAAGGCCTGAGGAAGCACGTGGTGGTTATGGGAATCATAAAGAGTATCACTTATTACCATCTTTTCTATTGAAGAGGCTTTTGGAAAATGAAAATGCATGTTGTAAAATGAAGTTAAGGATAGCTTTCACACTTTTCATGTCAGAACTTTGTTTGGCAGTGACTTAAGGAAGATGTGATGTTTAAACTGTGAATATGGAATTTATGCTTTGGCAGTGAGTAAATAGAAAACAAATGTTGATCTCTATTAGCAAAACTGTGGTATTCCTGGTGGGGGTATTTGTTTATTGTTGAAACTGTGAACCTCTCTGTTGTACCCTTTTTGTTAGCATATGGTCAGCTCTCTCCCTGTAAACTGCAAGTAGCAGTTAAGTTACAACAAAGTAGTTCTTGTAGTGTTTTTACTTGTCATTCACTGTAAAATGAATACCAAAATACAGAGTCATGAAAATAACTCTGGAAAAATATATTTCAGTGATTCAATAACCGAGGATGCAGAATAACTGCATGACTTACTGAGCAAATCTTTCTGTAGCTTGAACACAGAGAAGTGTACTGAGTAGGTAATCATAGCTGGAATGGTATCGTAGCTTCTTTCCTGGTGATCACAATTCAGGTGGGGAGAGTAGAAAAAAGAAGAGAAAAACATACAGTATTTCAAATGATGTATAGATTTTGCAAAGTATCAGCAGCCATGAATGCCTATAGGAAGGATGAGGGTTTAAAACATGAGGATTTTTTTTCTAGCTTTATTAGTTAATTTTTAGCTTAAGAAGGATAAATAGGTTGGAAATAAGTCAAATTGAAAATCTAAATGGTGTTCCTTTGGTATATTGAGGTTTTGTTCAGTGAACATGCAGCTGGCAAGGCAATGGATCAGAAAAGCACAGTTTTTGCATAAATTGATAGTCCTGAAAAGCTGTTTTCCACACTCCTGTTGGTGTGTTACATTGAAGGGCTGAAATGCAGATGGCTTTTGTTAAATGCAAAATGATATCAAGGGAAAAAATGACTGTCTAGTATGAGTGTTTTGCTAGGGAAGAAGAATAAATAGATGAAGATATGGTAGAGGTGTGCACTGAGAAATATAAGGACTTTATATAAAAGCATGAGGAAGCTGTCTTCACTTTGGTTTTGTGCTGGTTGGACAATGACAAGCAAAGGTTTGTGGAGCTGATCTGGTTGTCATAACAGATTAAATAATACTTAAATAATGTTTTATTTTAAAAACCTAAATTCTAGTGTAACACTTTAGTTGTGTCTGTCGGTGTGTGTGTGCGTGCCCTTTCTTTGGTTTTTTTTTTTGGTGGGGGGGAATGGTGTTTTTCTGGGAGGGGGTTGTGAGGTTTTTGTTTGTTTTTTGATTGGTTGGTTTGTTGCCAAGTAACATATACTGAGTTTGCTGCTTTAGGAGCACTACAAAATCTTACTGCTACTTAGATGTGTCAGTGGTCAGCCCTCTTGGGCTCAAAGCAAAAGAAGATACGAAGTCTCTGCAGAAGTGCAACTGATGGCACTTCAGATGATAATGTGGGCAAAGCAGGAAAAATGCTCTTATAGTTCTGTGTTTGTGGAAAGGAATGTGAATTTTGCAGATTTAATGATGAAATAAAGATACAGAGTTACAGTGCTGAAAACATACATCTGTAAATTGTGCGTGCTTAAAAAAAAAAACTTTAAAAATGGCTGTGGTATTTATAGTAATGGAATTTGGATCAGGAGTAAGAGTTAACCTAAGATAGATACATGCAAATCTTTTCTAAAGGTGGTGGTTTAGACAGTGTGTCCTATATTGCAGAAATGATAACTTCTTACATTGTTGCTACACAGCATTTTCCTCAAAAGGGAGAAGTCACATGGTTGAAAAGGAAGAGAGTAAATTTTAATCTGAGAATTGATCAGCTTCTCTACTGCTCGTGGCATGCTTTTTCTAATGTAGATGACATCAGACATTGTTTTATGTAACACAGAAAAAGGCATTCAACTAACAAGAGAACTAGTGTGGAGTTACCTGTGGCATTTCCTCAGTGCTGTGTATTTTCATACTTTAGGAGTTGGTTGTCTGACAAGATTTGTAGCTAGTTAGACAGGAGGCTTGATAATAATTTTTTTAATTGGAAGCAACATTCCTGGAAAGAAGATACTCTTGAATTCAAAAGTTACAGCAGGAAAGCCCAGGAAGTAAATGCAGTGTAGATCTTGTGATAGAAGTAAGGAGGAGCCAAAGGTTTCTACAGTATTATCAATGTTTTCTTGAAATATTGATGTCCTTTCAGTTACCATAAAATATTCAACTTGGTACTGTCCAAAAGTATATTTGTTTGATTTTTAAAAAAACAATAAATTCCAAGTGGCTAGCCACAGAGCTGGGTTTAAGCACTCTAGAATCTCTTTAAAATCATCCCCTGTTGCAGATTCTTTGTTGTACATAGGTCATTAAGCAGCTATATGTGGTCTGATTTACTAAAAATACCTACTGAGAACCTGCAGAGGAGGCATGGAATACCACAGTTTTAATCACATGCCTCGAAGAGTTGTGATCTCCTGCCCACAAAGGAATAGCCTAGCTGGTACTGCACAGCAACAGTTAACGTGCCTCTGCCAGCGTTCCTGCTGACATCACGGAGATCTAAAGCAGTAAACAGAAAGCAGCCATGTCTGGCCTTTCTGTTCTAGAGGGAATCCAAACAGAATGCTAGTCAGATGGAGAGCAGCGAAGCTGGTAAGAAACTTTAAACTATTTGGAAGAGCTTTTGACGTGGAAAAGTGAGTCTGAAAACCTTTAAATGTTTGGGTAAATACAGCTCTGTGTTTGCAGATCCTTCTGGAGAGAAGGGTCCTATAGCATTTTATAGGAAAGAAATTAACTGTTTTATTTGTGAGTTTCGTTGCTGTAGTTAATCAAGAATGACTGTGCAAGTTCTCAACAGTGTAGCTTTTTTCTTAAAAAAATAACAAAACAAAGCAACCTCAAAAATGTGAACTTCTGGATGCATTATATTCTGAGTTACTGTTTTTAATAGAATCTGAGCAATTGAGTCCTGAGACTTGCTGTAGTAATTTACAAATAAATTCAGGTTAAGGCATTAACTTCTACTGGTCTTAGAATGAATGTGAATATTGTTGCAATTATTTTGTAAGTATAAATATCCTAGAGGGCATTTGCATTCCAAATTGAGACCCCCACTGCTTTCTAAGAGACATTTACAAGGTTTGTATAGTAGGTTGAAAATAACCTCACTTCTTTAAAGGTTGTTTTAATTGTCAGAACTTAAATCGTCTCTTTTAAACACAGAGGACGCTGTGTTTAAAATGTCAGTCAAATCAAGCTGTCTGCATCAGAAGCTCCTTTTGGAGGAGAGGAGTGCAAGGGCACGAAGTGATACACACTGTAACTCTGTAAAGTGCATACACATGTGAATATTTATCCTTCTATTGGGGTTTTGTGTTGTGATGTGAATGTTGATGTATCATGGAAGAAATGAATACTACTCTCCCTTGCCTTCCAGACAATCGAAGGAAAGTAGAACCACCTCTTGGAGGTCATGATCCTCGAACAGCAGTTCAGTTAAGAAGCCTCAGCACCGTTTTAAAGCGCCTCAAAGAAATCATGGAGGGGAAGAGCCAGGTACTTCTGAGGGATTTGTAGGCCAAACTACCTAGAAACTGAACTGTTTACTGGGCTTCTCTGAGTTTCATTTTTAGATATATCACAGGGATTTTTTCAGATGTTTGTAGGTTTAGTGAATCAACTCAAAAATGACTGTGTGAGTGCGGGGGAAATAATTCAAGGTCATGCTGATTTTTGACATGTCAAACATCTGCCATGTGTGAGTGAAACATTGCAGTTGCTCAGCTTCTAGAACTTGGACAATATGCTCTGACTTTAGACTCCTTCCCAATTCCGAATTCCCTAATCTAGTATAACCTGATGGTTTTTTCCCTTGAAGGCTAACTGTAGTCAGGTAAAACATATTGGCTCTTGTAAATAGTAATGAGAATTCTGCTACTTACTGTGGTAATGATTGGTCAGTGATATTTGCTCGAAAGGCTTCTCCTGTGAGTTTTGATTCAGGTGGATAAGGGTCTGGTGGTTTCTACCGATGTGCTGGTTTCACCTCCTTCTGCCGAGTTTGACCATGCCTGTAAGAGGAGGATCTAGTTGAAAAAAGAAGCCACAGCTATTTATAAGTGATGATATAAATAGCTGTGTCTGGGAGCAAGACACAAACAGGCAAAAGTATGCTTCATTAAACTAAATGAAGATGAAAAAAAGACTTTGGCTTGGAAGCTTTTACAGGTAGACTTTGAGTAAACTCACTTATCTTCCAGTGTTATTCTGCTTGTAAAAGTAACTTTGCTTTGGTAGAAAGGGTAATATTTTCGAGGGTGAAACAAAAGCCTTTCACTGAAGTAAGCAGGGTATTGAGTGTGGCCCCTACTAATATTTCAGTTTGTGGCAGCTTCTGAAGGCCTTGGAGATTTTCAGACCCCTTTGAAGCTATAAGAGCAGTGCTCAAACAGACAGGATGCAGGAGACAGGATGTCTAGATCTTTCTCTGAAAGTGGTATGTTGTCAGCATGCTGACTTCTGTACAAATGGTAATGCATCACTGCCCTTGACTGCAGCCATGTCTTGCTTAAGTCACTCCAGGCAACAGTTTCTTCCTACTGTGGGCTTGGCCTGTCTCTGCAGGTGATCACTGGTGTAGAAAGTATGTGTCAGATCCTGGAAGGTGCTTCTCCATTCAGCTTGCTAACAGAGATTTCTTTTCTGAACCTGTTCATGTAGGCTGTTCTTGTCATGAGTGCTGGCTCTGGATTGAGCAAGGCAATGAGCTGGAAGGTGTCACCAGTAATGGCTGGGTTCCTAAACACCAAGACATGTACAAGTAGGGCAGAGGCATTGTGGGAGAGATGGTGAGCAGAGGCACTGCTGCTTGGAACAGCCACTCTCTAGATGTCAGAACTAGAGACTCGATCATCAAACAAAGCTGCAGCAAAAACTGTTAATCAGCATTCCCTGCAGCTCTGCAGGAGTTCCTTGGCAAAGCTCTTCACTGTATCTTTCCCTGCTTGAAGCTTTGTGTTCATCATAAACATTTCTAGACTCTCTTGAACACCAGGCTGCCCTTGAATAGTCTTTGACCTCTTTCTGTATGAGTTTTCTGGGGTGACGACAGCCTGAAATTTTTGTCTTGTCGATTATAGCTGTTATGCTCTCAAAATGGGTACAGTAGGTACATCAAACTTCACTTTGTGAGCATCCAAAAATAAACCCCCATTCAGGGTATGCTTTTTTTTGGTTATGTAAAAATCAGAGTACGGATCATCTTTCTTTTCTGTGGTTACTCTCTTCTTGGGTTGTTTTGAGAAAAATTTGTGCAGAACTTTCTCTTCCTAAGACAAACCAAAAGAATTCAGTCCCTCTGAAAAGGCTTATTGCCAGAAATGAACTCTAGCAAAGAGCGTTTCATAGTCAGAGCTGTCTTGTGACCATTTGCAGTTTTCTCCATCCTTGGTAATTGTAGCTGGTGTGCTCAGAATCATAATTGAGAGGTTTGTCTTGTTTTGTTTATATTGCTTTGTTTATAGCTACACCACCAAATGGAAGTTTTAACTCCTTGTTTTCAAGTCTTAAAAACAAGACAGAAATTCCTATGGCTGCACCCACACTGTAAATCAGAACATGTTGTTATCTGCTGAATTGTATTCCACAGTTGTCTTCACATAGCAGTTAACTTGGAGTTTGAAACAACATCATTCTGGGACACGGGATTTTACAACTGCTTACTGAGGTTTTGAAGAATTTGATCATATAGCAAAACATGTATTAGCTGTGGAAATTAACTTCCTGCACTGATAATTCCTGATAACTTGATTTAGCTCTGGATAACAGATTTGACTAATGTGTGGGTTTTGTTGGTTGTGTGTTTTGTTGTTTTTTAGGCTGTGTTAGTTGAGAGCCTGTCATGTGCTGGGGCAATTGAGAGGGAAGAGCAATCGGTACTTTATATGTTTGTTTCTTCTTGACCTTTATCTACAGCTCATGATAGCTTTTATCTGCTTTTTTCCACCTTGGATCAAGAATACAAAGGCTTACTAGACTTTTCTCTCGGTTAAGAACTCTTTCAGCCTTCTGGCTCCCTATAAAACCACAAAAATCCTTTCTTTGCATGTGAGTGCTTATACGCAAGAATATGCACACACACACACATGAATATATGAAATTGTTCTTTTCATGCACAAGTCTACAAAGCAACCATGAATCTAAACATGCTTTTTTATTTAAAAAAAAAAAACAAACAACACCAAAAAAACCAGAAAAGTTTTTCTCTGCTGCCTTCCCTTATAGGACAGTGACTTGAAGCAGTACTGGATGCCTGACAGCCAGTGCAAAGAATGCTATGACTGCAGTGAGAAATTCACCACCTTCCGGCGGCGCCATCACTGTCGACTTTGTGGGCAGATCTTCTGTAGTCGATGCTGCAATCAGGAAATCCCTGGAAAATTCATGGGCTACACAGGTAGGGTTTATGTGTTGAGAAACAGAATGTTCTTTGTGTGCCCAGCTCTGTCTGGACTACTGCATTTTAGATTTTGGCAACTGCTAGCGAATGCTGTACTAGTCTTTAGTGGGCTGAGAAATAAGCAAAAAGATCTAATTCTACCATTTTCTTCATGCACAGTCCAAGCATGCCATGCCTGCTTATTTTTACTTATAATATGTCCATGATGATAAAATATGGCCACTATTTAACAGTGATGTCTACTACAAAAAGTGTGCTCAAGTAAAAGCTGATCTTAGTAATGGTAGTTTTAAAACGTAATGATTCACATGCTTTAAGTGAGGGTGAGGGGCAAGTCTTTCAAATACCAATTACAAATTCGAGATATCTCCTGATGGAGGTAATGATTTCCAGACATCAGTTGGATTGTCATATCTGACTGGCTGTTGTTGTACCATGATTTCAGGGTGCACATGTGCTCTCTCTCCCTTCCCCTGCAACCTGCCTTTCTCTTACTGATCATGTGTTATGCATCACTTGACTTGGAGAAATTCTTTGTGTGTCATTATCTGGGGTTTTGCTCTTTAAGATAATATGAGGACTAGAGTTTAACATGCAAAGAGGTTTTGAAACAGGAAATCCTTTTCCCACTGCTACATACCTCTGATCCTATAGGAACAGAGTAGTATTTGTTCCTGTTCACTTAAACTCTGGTTCCTCTTTCCATAGGGGATCTCCGAGCTTGCACTTACTGCCGCAAAATAGCCTTAAGCTACGCACACTCCACAGACAGTAACTCCATCGGAGAAGACTTAAATGCTTTGTCAGATTCTGCATGTTCTGTATCAGTGCTGGATCCTGGTGAGCCACGCACACCAGTTGGGAGCCGTAAAGCCAGCCGCAACATCTTTCTGGAGGAGGATCTAACCTGGCAAAGGTAAGTAAATGGCTTCATACTGAAGTCTAGAATCTTAACTATGTTCTCAGGCTGACACCTGTTTAGACAAAAGCTAATGACTTCTGTTTAGGAAAATTGGAAGTATATCTCCTTTAAAAACAATCTAATCCTGTACTTGCTTCTAATATTTTTTTCTTCAAGTTGAAATGTGGAAGCTTCTGAAGTGGAGTTTTAAGTTATTTGCAGTTCTTCCTTTAACCTATTTAATCTGTGATTCTATACCAGATTTTAAAATTCTATTTTAGATTTTAAAAAGACAAAACCAAAAAAAAATTTCCCTTCTAGTTACAAGTGTATTGGGAAGCAAGCACTGATGATTTACCTGCTGGGTTTTGTCTTGGGCAAGAGAATATAAGAGATGCTCTCTGTATAAACAAGAGAAAAATGGTGGAAGTAACCACCTGTTTCAACTGAAGTGGGATTGAAAGGCCAGCTGTAAAGGTTCTCTGATCTCCTTTCAAAGTATATTTTTTCTTACTGCTCTCAAATGAGAAGATCTTTATTTTTGGAAGAGGAATAAAAGAACACTGTACTTTTCAATCTGATTTCTAAAACCTCGATTTAATTTAATGTGGGGGAGGGAAGAAATAATTAGATGTGGTGTTTGTTCTCATTTCTTTAAAAGAAGAAGAAGAGGCCGGTGTGAAACTACTGAGAAGGTCTTGAGTTGGAGCTTTTCTTGAACTGAGGGATAGTGTTTGTGATGTGCCTCTCAGCAGATCTCTTCTAGTGATTCTGATAGTATTAAAAAACCCACGAAAACAACTGTCTTCAGAAAATGCCCCAATGCTTGCTTTGCATATTGCTTTCCAGAGTACAGTGCTCATATAGAAGCAATTAAATAATCAGCTTTAGGCCTAAATAAAGCACTTCTAGTTTAATGTTATGTTCATTTAAAGCATTAATGTTGCAATGCTTGGGATAAACACTACCAAATAGTGAATTAGGGAATAAGTATGTGTACTCGGAATGCTTCTCTTCAGGTGTACAAAATAATAGAAGGTATCATTAGTTCTGTCTTCTGATCTGTTATTGTATCTTTATTATGGCAATGCAACAGCTTGTAGACATGAACATGTAAAGAACGTACTTAAAAGTAATCTTTATTTTGGATGGCTTGTAGCGCTCAAGAAAAATACTGCCTGTTCTTGAAAGGTTGATAGCTCTTTCTATATAAGAACACTTGTGGTGTTGGGAGATACTGAATAAACATGGACTGCTTTTGTGTGTGAAAGGGAGAGGGATAGGGATTAGAAAACCTATTGTTGCTTTAGGAGGACTGAAATTTTCTTCAGTACTTGTTGCTCTTAAAACGTAAAACTTTGCAGTGGGATGCAGTGCTTCTAAAAATATTATATTTGTTAAGTTCCTGATTGACCTTTGGAGGTTTAAACTCAATTTAGCTATTGAGCTAAAATGGCACTACAGTGGAAAGTGACAACTACAGCTTCATAATGGAAGCAAAGGTTTGTTTTGGGGTTTTTTTTTTTGTAATCTGTGACTTCTGTGTAATAAGTAATTTGTTTCAGAGAAAGACTTAGGAGTTGAGTCCCTTCCCAAAATAATGTATCTGAGATAAGGCTCTTGCCCCTGCTACTGTCATATGCTGCAAAGCAGGGAGAAAAGCATTTAGGGGAGTTATGCTCTGCTTAGTTGTCTGCTCTTTGAGCAGCTGGAACATAGAGACACAGGCTCCTGCTTTAACTAACCTGAAGGGCTGTATCCTTTAAAAGTGAAAGAGTGATGTACTCTGTGCAACTACAGCTATTCAGGCAAAGTTGTATTGTGTACATTTGCTCATGAAAAACATTTATCACGCTAGTATAAATAGCGTGATATTTATATCCCAGAGCATAGCTGGTACAGCTGTGTCAGAGTGTAGTGGCTTATATCTGGTATAGTTTCATCAGTAGGAATTTATATTGATGGTGTATGAACACTTGCTCTCCTCCTTCCTGGGATGGAAGGAAAGGAAGTGCAAAGGTGATGGTTATCAGGTTAAGTAATTGCAGAAGGTTGTCAGGCTATCTTGGTATAAGCTGTCTAGCAATAGCATTGTTAGGATTGCAAAGATGATGTGCAGGGGAGATGGGGGCAATGCCTCTACCTCCAAAGCTCTACCTATAGGCAAGGAGGATGTTTAAGAAAAGGATATAAGGGAAGACCAGAAGAAGGCAGGATAATATGAGAAATAGGAAGAGACTGTGTTGTCCAACAGTTGAGTCTGAAGGGAGAAGACTTGAACACTGTCCTCCAGATATCATTGGTGTACAGATGGCGAAAGGTTTCCCTATTCCCTCATTGATTTAACAGTCATGGTGTCAAAGAGGTGACATTAACTGTATTTTAATTCCAGCTGTTTTGACACTCCTGTGTGTGACAAATTTCTCAAACCTCTCTAACATCCTCCTTTTCCTTGCAGTTTGATCCACCCAGACTCTTCAACCACCACATTGTCTGCACGCCTTGGGTCTGTCCAGGAGGATGCAGGGAAGTCACCAGCTAGGAACAGGTAAACTAATCATATCTGAGTATATTCTGTTCTGGATGCACTGCTAGAACATTTTTCACTGTAAACCCTGTGGTTTGGGGTTTGTTTTTATTGAGCATGCTGTTTCATGACTAAAATGGGACACCTCATTACCTGTACGTGATGGAAAGGAAAGACCATTTATGTACATAAATGTACTATTTCTGAGGAAGCTGTAGCTTGCTGTTGAGTCAGTCTAATAGGTGGTGGTGGTGAAGAGGACAGCAAGAAAAAGAAGTGGTTAAGGAAGGTAGAGTTCTCAGGAAGCTAAAGAAAAGGAAGTGACTGAGACTTGGTAATGGGAGGCAAAGACTGAGGTCATGGAGGAGCAGAGGTATAGTTTTTATTTATTTGTTTTGTGTTCCTCCCCCAATCTGCTGTCTCTGTTCTTCCATTAAATATTAAGTTACTTGTCGAAGTTACCAGACTTCCTTAGGTTAAAATCCCATCATAGATCTTTATGCAAGAGTGCTGGAATGAACTTGGAAATTCTGTTCATGGGAGCTTTAGTATAAGTTGTGAATGCTTGAGCTTAATCCCACTAAACAGGCTGGTATTAGAAGAACATGTAATTTCCACTTCACAGTGCTCTGGTATGGTTCTGTTTACATATTTCCACTATGGTTAAATTGGGGAAATAAAGGTGAAGCAAAGGTATGAGGAACAGAGCAAAGATAGTCCAATTTCACTGTTGGAGCCAGGAGACATTCAGAGACTTCTTTGCAGTAGTGTAAAAGGAATACAGAATGTTTAGCAATTTGGAGGGATCTGGCAGGACGAGTGCAGGCTGGGGAACTCGGCTGAGAAGGATGCTGGGTGTGTGTTGTTGTGGTTTTGACCGAATTGACCAACCAGAATGACAGATCCTCCCTCCCCCCCCCCCCCCCCCCCCCCCCCCCCCCCCCGCCACCCCCCCCCCCGCCCCCCCCCCCCCCCCCCCCCCCCNNTAAATTACTTTAATGAAAATATAAATAAATAATGAAATAATAATAAGGAAAAGAAAAAAAGGAAAAAAAAAAATAGGTACATAGTATATGTAAAACTGTCTCAGGCTCCTAGGATGATCATCACGTCACCAGCAGGAAAGTCCCAGACTGGACTCGGTGATGGACAGGAGCCAGATTCTGGATCTGGAGTCAGGAACACTTGGATTGGGATCAAAGGCAGATGAACAGACAGGGTCTTCCTTGGATGTTGGCCATTGAAGGGAGAGAAAATTGACCCTTTGATCCCTCAGCTGACCCTGTTGGTCAGTCTTACGTCACCTGTCCTGTCCACTCCTCCCTACAGGTGGGACCCCTCTACACTTCTCTGCTTCCGACCCTCCAACGGGGCAAATAACAGATTTGCTTGACCTTGGTTGTTACAGCAATAAGTATAAGCAAGGGCC